>DWQX01002623.1:0-20988 GCA_018245475.1 Pharmacophagus antenor | reverse complement strand
CCACGCCGCCGTCGGTCTCCGCGGTGATCTCCAGCTCGTCGGGGATGGTGTCCCGGACGGCCGCCAGCGAGTGGTAGCGGGTGGCGGTGAACGGGTTCGCGACGTCCTGGAAGACCGGGTGCCCGCCGTGGTGGACCAGCGACGTCTTGCCGTGCATGAGCTCCTCGGCGTGGGTGACGACTCCGCCGTAGGCCTCCGCGAGCGCCTGGTGGCCCAGGCAGACCCCGAGCATCGGTTTGGCCTGCTCGCCGCACCACTTGATCAAGTCGATGCAGACGCCGGCCTCGGCCGGGTTGCCCGGGCCGGGAGAGACCAGCACCCCGTCGCGGGCCGCGGCGAGTTCCTCGGCCTCTTCGAGGGTGATGTCGTCGTTGCGCACCACCGTGGTCTCGGCGCCCAACTCCTGCAGGTAGCCGACCAGCGTGTAGACGAAGCTGTCGTAGTTGTCGATCACGAGGATCCGGGTGGTCATCTGCGGAGCACCAAGCCAATCGTTGATTCGCCCCAGGGATTGAACTGGTTCATCCACGGGAACACGTATTCCATCAAGACAAGTATGGCGACTGCGATCAATGCGAGCGAAATGAGGATCCGCACCCACAGCGGTCCGGGCAGGCGGCGGAAGAGCCAGGCGTACATGGGCGTGCGGCTCCTTTCCGTGCTGGTGGCGGGCTTCATGGCCCGGGTGGCTTGCGGGGTCTATCCGCCTAGGGTGGCGGCGACTGTCCTGGCGATGGCTTCCGGGGGTCCGGCGGAGGCGGGGCGCCACGACTCGAGTTCCGAATACGCAACGATGCGCATGCGGGTGGTGAACGGCGGGTCGCAGCTGGTCATGGTCAGCGTGGAGCCGCTCGCCTCGGCCCCGGGTTGGTGGGGCACGGGCAGCAGCACGTCGGTTTCTTGCGGGTGGACGATCTCGGTGCGGCGGTAGGCGTAGGTGTAGAAGCCCTCCCGCGTCTGCAGGTAGATGCGGTCGCCGGACCGGAGTTTGTCGATGTCCCAGAACACCTGCCCGTGCGTCTGCCGGTGCGCGGCGACGGCGAAATTCCCGTCCTCGCCGGGCATCTGGGTCTCGGGGTAGTGGCCGATGCCGAGCGCATCGAGCACTTCCGGGCCCACGCCGTGGCTGATCGGACGGGCATAGTCCGCGCCGAAGCGCGGAACGTACATCATGCCGAACATCTCCCCGGGGTCCCCGGCCTCTGCGGGCGTGGGCTGCCCGTAGGCCTTCCGGTCGGCGGCCGACGCCTCGGCCGGGCCAAGAACCCCGGTGGGACCCGCCGGCGGTCCGGACGGCCGGTCGACCCCCGGGACGCCGGAGGGTTCGGCGAACCCGCGGACCAGTTCGGTGGCGGCGGAGGCCTGGCGGCGGTCGGCGTCGAGGTTGGTCCACCACAGCTCCCAGGCCACGAACAGCAGCAGCACGACGCCGAGGGTGATCAGCAGCTCGCCGGCCACACCGAGGGCACATCCCAGCGCTGCGCCTCCGCGGGTTCTGGTCTGCCTGGGCATGCGCCTCCTTCGCGGCGGGACGGGTGGGCTCCGGTCCTGGGCTATGGATACCGGATAGTATTGAGCGCATCAGCCGGGGGTGCGTCCACCACCGTTGGGCGCCGCCCCGGTGCCAGAATATCCTCCGGCGGGAACACCTGCCGGATTCGCCGCCGAAGGGCAGGAGACAGCGTGCCAGAGTCGAGGACCCGCCGCAGGGACCGCCGGAACAAGCCGGCCGGGACCCCGCCCGCCGAGGGGCACAAGCCGCTGCCGGCCTGGTACAAGCCGGTGATGTTCGGCCTGATGATCCTGGGGTTGCTGTGGATCATCGTCTACTACATCTCGCAGGGCCTTCTGCCCCTCGTGGTCGCCGGCGGTTGGAACATCGTGATTGGCTTCGGGCTGGCCATGGTCGGCTTTTTCATGACCACGCGATGGCGCTAGCCTTCCCGTGGCCAGTGCGCGGCTACTCGACGAATTTCAGGCCGACCACGCAGGCGACGAGCACCGTGATCAGCGCGATCTTGAGCCAGTTGACCGATTCGCCTCCGAAGGCCATGCCGTAGGCCACGGTCAACGAGGCGCCGATTCCCACCCAGACGGCGTACGCGGTGCCGATTGATATGCTCTTCATGGCATATGCCAGGCCGGCCATGCTCAGCAGGAGCCCTACGCCGAAGACTACGGAGGGCACCAGCCGGCTGAATCCCTCGGATTTTCCCAGGGCAACCGCCCAGACGGCCTCGAACAACCCGGAGACCACCAGAACCACCCACGCCACGGAGCACCACGACCTTCCAGGCCGTCTTGTCGCGCTCCGGGTACGGCTCCCTCGTCCGGGGAACGGGTTCGTTCCTTCGGCCGAAGATAGCACGCCGGCGGCCACGGCCGCCGCGATCGGCGACATGCCGCACCACCACGAGAGGACACCATGACGGAGACCCGCCAGGCCCCCGCCCGCCCCGCCGGCACGCTGCCGCCGAAAAAGTTGTACGCCGCCCTCGCGGCCGCCGAGATGGTGACCTGGGCCCTGCTGCTCCTGGGCATGGCCCTGAAGTACTCCGGCACCAGCGAGGCCTTCGTCCCGGTGTTCGGTCTGGTCCACGGCGTCGTGTTCATCGCCTACGGCGTCGTGACCTGCTTCGTGTGGGTCAACCAGCGCTGGTCCTTCGGCCGCGGTCTGGCCGGCCTCGCGTCCGCGGTGGTTCCCTTCTGCACGGTCCCGTTCGAGCGCTCCACCGCACGCCGCGGCCTGCTGGAGGGCGGATGGCGCCTGGCCCCGGGCGGCGAGGCCCCCCGTGGGCCCATCGAGGTCCTGCAGGCGTGGTGCCTGCGCCACCCGCTCGCGGCGGCCGCCGCCGGCGTCGTCCTGGTCGCGGCTGTGACCGCCGTTCTGCTGATCCTCGGCCCGCCCGTCCCCAAGGGATAGTCCGGGCAGGCCTCGCCGCGGGAGCTCCTTCCCGCCTCTACGCCGTCCGCGCCCGCCCCGTGGTCCGGTGCGCATAGAGGTCCCGCAGCAGCGACACCTCCGCACCGTGGTGGATCATCTCGCGGTTGATGTGGAGCACCAGGTCGAGCATCGGCGACGCGGCCCACGGCCCTTCGGCGGGGCCGCAGGCCTCGAACAGGCCCTCCTCGCCGAGTCCGCGGACTCCGTGGTGCCAGCGGTCGTAGGCCTCGTCGAGTTGGGCGAGGGCCCCGGCGGCCGTCCCGGCATAGTCGTGGGACTGGTAGTCCACCGCCGGGCCCCCGAAGTGGGCCGCGTTGCGGACGCCGAGCACACCCACCACCATGTGCCCGAGCCGCCACGCGATGGTGGTCACCGGGGCTGGCACCGGTTCCGGGAACGCGAAGTCGATGGTGAACTCGCCGGAGCCAGCCGCCAGGGCGCCCGGGTAGTCCGGTGCCGCGGTCCCGCGCGGCCGCACGGTCCAGCAACCGGGCGCCGGTTCCCAGAAGTACTCGTCGTCGGTCAGGCCCTGCAGCCGCGGCCGCAGTTGTTCCCGCCAGTGCCAGTCCAACTGGTCGGTGAGCGAGGCGTTCCACTGGTGTGCCATCTGCCGTCCCTCCTTGGTTGCGGGGCTTTTCACCTGCGGTAGGCCGGGCCGCCGCCGGCGAGGAACCGTTCGCTGGCCCAGTCGCCGAAGGGCGCACCCGGCTGCATCGAGGCGCGCATCAGGGCGCGGCCTTCGCGGAAGGCCCGCAACGAGGCGCCCGCCAGCGGAACCTCGAGCACTCGTCCGCCCTTCCCGCCGGCGTTCCGCCGCGCCGCGAGCCAGAGTTCGGCGGCTTCCCTTCCGGTGAGTATCTGGGGGCCGCCCGCACCGAGGACTGCGCGGCGTGGCCCGGCATCGAGTGTGTCCACGACGACGCGCGCGGCGTGCGGCGCTGCCAGCGGTTGGACCACCAGTCCGCGGGGGAGTGGGAGCGCCGGGAGGACGGAGAGGGCGTGGAAGGCGGCATCGAGCAGTTCGTGGAACTGGGGCAGCCGCAGCACTGTCCACGGCACCCCGGACCCGGCCAGCGCGCGCTCGCCCTCCCACTTGGCCCGGTAGTAGGCTAAGGGGATCCGGTCCACGCCGAGGATCGACACGTAGAGCAGGTGGCCGACCTCCTGCCGGGCTGCGGCTTGGGCCAGGAGCCGGGTGCCCTCCACGTCGACGGCCCGCCACTGCCGCGCCTGTCCCGTGGCGCTCGCCAAGTGCACCACCGCGTCCGCCCCGCTGCAGGCCGCGTCCAGACCCGCCCCGGAGCCGAGGTCGCCCGGGCCGCCTCCGTCGACGCCGGTCCTGCGGGTGAGCACGCGGACCTCGTCGCCGCGCTGCCGCAACCGCCGCACCACGTGGGTTCCCAGCACACCGGTGCCGCCCGTGACCAGGATTCTCATGGCTCCACCCTGCGGGGGGTGCCCGGGCGCGTCAAGCCCCCAGGCGGGCGGCAGGCGTACGACGCCGTGGCCTCCGGGGTGCCTTCGTGGCGTCTCACGGGTGCCTCCGGGGTGCTTCCGGCACCGTCGAGCGCCCAGGGGCACCGGTGGCTACAACGACTCGTAGTAGCCCCTCATCGACGGGTAGTAGTCGCCGAAGTCCGGCAAGGGGCCCTCGACGCGGCTCGCCGCAAGGCGATCGAGGTAGAACTCCCAGCCCGTTCCGATCTCGCCGATGCCCTCACGCGCCGCGAGGTGCTGGATCAGCTGCAGCTCGGTGCCCGTTCCGTCCCGGGCCAGCACCACCTCGAGGTCCCACGACCCGTTGTCGTCCTGCATCACCACGTGCAGGCGGTGCGGCGCATCGCAGGCCCGCACCGTCAGGTCCACCGTGGGCGCACCGTCCTCCACGGCGAGGGTGGCCACGACCGTTCCACCGGGGCGGCCCTCTCCGCGCCAGGGACCGAACCACCGCGCCGTCAGCCGCGACTCGGTGACATGGCTCCACATCTCCTCGATGGGCGCGCTGAAGTGGCGCCTGAGTATCAGGTCGATTCCGGCTTCGGTCCGGCGGATCCGCCCGGTCGGCTGCGTCATGGACCCCTTTCCGCCCGCGGCATCGGTTGCCGGGGTCCTCAGTCCGGGCCCCAGTCTCCTATCCGGAGCCCGCTGGGGCAAGGGTGAGTTCCAGGATGCGGGAGCCCGCGCCCTCGTTCGTCGCAACCCACAGCCGTGGGTCCCCCGCGCCGTCGGACTCCGTGTCCTGCTTCCCGACCGGCGGGACGTCTGCCGGGACCACCACGACGTCGCGCAACCGGCCGTGGCTGCCACGCAGGAACTCGGCGGCACCGGGCACGGAGCCGCCGTCGTCGTACTCCGTGCCGGGCGCCGGCAAGGGCAGGATCCACAGGCGCTGTCCGCGGAGGCAGGCGGCGTACGCGACGCCGTCCTGGATGGCCAGCGCGCTGGGCGAGGCCTCGGCCGTGGACGGCCAAACGTGGACGGCGGGTTCGAGTCCAGCCTCCTCCCCGGCTCCCGTCGTACGCGGCCAGCCGTAGTTCGCGCCAGGCTGGATGAGGTTCAGCTCGTCGTCGCGGTCGGGCCCGAACTCGGTGGCCCAGAAGCGGCCGTCGCCGTCCCAGGCGAGCCCCTGGACGTTGCGGTGGCCCAGGCTGTAGACGGCCGTGCCGCCTGGATTGTCCGGCGCGGCGGTCCCGTCCGGTCCGAGGCGCAGGATCTTGCCGCCCAGCGAGGATTCGTCCTGTGCCCGGTTCCGATCCCCTGCATCGCCCGTTCCGACGTACAGCAGTCCGTCCGGTCCGAACTTGATCCGTCCCCCGTTGTGGATGCGGCCCGCCGGCAGTCCTCCCAGGAGCACCTCCTCGGCTCCGAGGCCGGCGCCTTCCACCGTGAAGCGCGAGACGCGGTTGCCGTCGCCGGCCGTGAAGTACACGTAGAGGAAGCGGTCCGCCGCGAACCCGGGGGAGGTCGCGATGCCCAGCAGTCCGCCCTCGCCGCCGTGAACGACGCCGGGTACCACCCCCAGGGGCTGGTTCAGGCCAGCGCCAACCCGCCGGATGGTCCCGGTGTCCCGTTCGGAGACGAGGGCCGTCCCGCCGGGCACGAAAGCGATGGACCACGGCGTATCCAGGCCCTCCGCCACAGTGCCCGCAAGCCGGGGCAGGCCGGGAAGGGCCGGCGGCGTGGTGGACGGCGGTCCGCTGCTTCCGGGTGAACTGGTGCCCGACGGGGTGCCGGGCCCGGGCGCGTTCCCGGTGCAGGCGGCCAGGGCAGCAGTGGACAGGCCGGCGCCGAGGACCCCGGCCAGCACGGATCTGCGGCTGGGCCCCGCCGGAACCGCCGTCCTCCCCGCAAGCGCTGGCATGGGCACATCCTACGGTTCGGGCGGCGGGCCGTACACGGTCAGAGCACGCGCGTGTAGACCACGTTCGTGCGGATCTTGCGGAAGCCCACGCGTTCGTAGAGGCCGACGGCTCCGGTGGGGCTGTCCGAATCGACCCCGAGGTCCACGGTCCGGTAGCCCTCCCGCTGCGCGGAGCGGACGACGTCGGCCAGCAGCGCCGCCGCCAGTCCCCGTCCACGGGCCCGCCGCCGGGTCCCGACCAGGCTCACGTAGAGCTCGCCGGGGACCCACTGCCCGCACAACACGTAGGCGTCGACGGCGTCGTCCCGGTCTGCGCGGTCCGTTCCGGACGCCTCCGAAGACGCGCCCTTCCCGTCCGCCAGCGCCACGCGGCCGAACGCCGGGCGGAAACTGCGGGAGGCGACCATATCGGCCCATTTCTCGGGCGTGCGCTCGGTGGAACCCCAGTGGTCGGCGAAAGCCTCGTTGTGCGCGCGGCGCACGCCCTCGGCGAGATCGGCGGAGAACGGGAGGAACCGTGGCTCCGCTGTTCGGGCCCCCGCCGGCTCCGTCCACCCGGACAGCTCCACCCGCATGTCCTGGAAGTACCGCGCCGGCTCGTAGCCGCGCGCGGCGGCAAGGCGGGTGGCCGTGGAGCCGGGGGCGTTGGCCCAGACGTTGCCCTGCAGCGGAACGCCCGGATGCCGCTGTCCGCCCAGCACGCGCGCCCGGTCCTCCATGCGGTCCATCAGCGCACGTCCGATGCCTTGCCCGCGGTATTGCGGATGCACTCCGCCGGAGAGGTGCGCCTTGGCCAGCCCATCGCGGACGCCGTCGGACACGCGCAATTGCCCGTAACCGACCATCGCCTCCCCGTCCCACACGGCGAAGCTGTCTTGCTCCGCGGTGAAGCCGGGCTCGGCCAGCTCCTCGGCCAGGTCCTCGGGAGAATAGAACTCGTCGGTGTCGTCGTGCTTCGCCAAGAGGTTGCTGAGTTCGCTCCAGGCCGGGGTGTGCTCCGTCCGGATGCTGGTCCATGCAAGGTCCATCGTCTTCCCGCCCCTCGCGGCGGCGCCGGGCGCCGCCGAGTGATTGATGTTTCCCAATCTAAACCGGAGAGGCGGGTTTGCGCTAGGTGGCGGCCACCGGCCGGGCGTCCGGCCTGGTGGCGGCGGGGCGGGGCAGCCACAGCAGCGACACGGCGGCCACGGCGCACAGCGCCGCCGCGGAAACCCAGGCGAGGGTGTAGCTTCCGGTCGTTTCGCGGATCCAGCCGGCCGCGCTGGAGGCCATGCCCGCACCCACCATGTGCGCCGCGAAGACCCATCCGAACACGACGCCGGCCCGTTCGACGCCGAAGTGTTCGCGGCACAGGGCGACCGTGGGTGGAACGGTGGCCACCCAGTCGAGCCCGTAGAAAACGATGAAGATCCACAGCTGCGGCTCGATCTCCGGGCCGAGGAGCGTGTTGAGGAAGACCAGGGACGTTCCGCGCAGCCCGTAGTAGGCGACGAGCAGCAGCGCCGGGTTGAAGCGATCGGTCAACCATCCGGAGGCGACGGTGCCGAGCAGGTCGAAGACCCCGATGACGGCCAACAAACCCGCCGCCGTGGTGGCCGGCATTCCGTGGTCGTGGGCGGCCGGGATGAAGTGCGTCTGGATCAGGCCGTTGGTCGACCAGCCGCAGACCATAAAGGTGAACGCCAGGATCCAGAAGGCACGGGTGCGGCCGGCATCCCGCAGGACCACGAGGGCCAGCTTCCAGGCCGGCGGCCCACCGGCTCCGTCCGGGTGGGGGACCGCGGGTGCGTCCGGGTCCATGCCGAAGGGCGTTGCCCCCACGTCACTGGGCCGGTCGGCGAACCAGCGGCCGAAGAGCGGGATGATCGCCGCGGCGACCAGCCCCACCACCAGCGCGGCGGTGCGCCACCCCGGATCCTGCGCCAGGGCGACGACCAGGGGGAGGAAAACCAGCTGGCCGCAGGCGTTGGCCCCGGAGAAGAGCCCCATCACCAGTCCACGCCTCCGGACGAACCACCGGTTGGCCACGATGGAACCGAACACCAGGGCCATGACCCCGGTGCCGACGCCCACGAACAGGCCCCATAGGATCCACAGCTGCCACAACTCGTTCATCACAACGGTGAGTCCGCTGCCGAGGGCGGTGAGGGCAAGGCCGGCGACCACCACACGCTTGACGCCGAACCGTTCCATGGCCGCGGCCGCGAACGGCGCGACCAGTCCGTAGACCAAGAGGTTGGCCGTCACGGCCCCGCTGGTCTCCGAGCGGCTCCAGCCGAATTCGTCCTCCAGTGGCCCGAACAGCGCACCGGTGGTCGAACGAAAGGCCGCCCCCGCGACGAGGGCCAGCAGGGTCAGACCCGCGATGGCCCACGCCCGCCGGGCGGCGTATGCGCGCTGCTTCGCGTTGGCCGATGGGGGTGCCGGGGATCCGGTGGGAGCGGAGTGGGATGGCGAATCGGGCACGCTGTAGATCCTATCCGCGCCCTGCAGGCTCCATCCCGCGTGCACACGCTGTGAACAGGGTTATCCACAGCTGGGGACAAGATGTTGGTAAGTATGTTCTATTCCATGGCTTCTCGCCCGGCCTCGCGGTTCGCGGAGATCCTGAACTACACGCATGTAAGTTACTAACAATGTGGAGAACCCCTGTGGAGAACCCCTCGGAAGTTTGGTTTAACCGGGGGAAACCGCGTGAAACCACAGTGACCCGAGGTCGTGTGGACAAACTTGTTCACCTGCGGGAGCCCGCGGGGCCTTTGCTGGGCGCACACACGCTGTGCACGAAGTTATCCACAGGTGTGGACGGAATTGTGCAAAGTTCGCGTTCCTTGTCCGGGACGGCGAGCGGATGCGGCCCACGGCGGGCGTTCATAGCATCGGTCCCCGACGAATTACATGGATGTTAGTTATTAACAGTGTGGATAAGGCATGTGGACAAGCGTGCAGGCCACGTCGAACACGGGCCCTGCTCTTGTCCACACCCGTATCCCCAGCCTGTGAATAGCACGGTGCACCGGGTCTGCACGCCCCCGGAAGGTGGGGAAATAAAAATGAGGCATCGGCCCCTCCCGGGCCGGTGCCTCATTCCACTTCCTTTCCCCATGCCTTCCTCCGGTGCGCGCCCGATGGTGGCGCTTCCGTCGGCGGAACCGCGGGGACTCAACCGGACAGGGACCGGACCAGCCGGTCGAAGACCAAACCCCATCCCCACCACGTGGCTCCCACCAGCAAGCCCAGAACCACGGCAACCCCCGTCCACTGGACCGCCGCGCGGCGCGGACCGCGGGGAGCGTAGGCGAAGACCGCCGCCAGCGCGGCCCCGGTGACCAGACCGCCCAGATGTGCCTGCCACGAGATATTCACACCCGGCAGGAAGCCAAGGACCAAGTTGATCCCGATGATGACGAGAACGGGGACGTAGTTGCCCCCGCGCGCCCGCATGACCACCAACAGGGCACCGAACAACCCGAACACCGCGCCCGACGCCCCGACGACCGGGACCCTCGGGTCCTGGAGCAGCAGGACTGCCACCGAACCACCGAATCCGGAAACCAGGTACAGGGCCAGGAAGCGCAGTCGACCCAGCAGCGGTTCCAGCCCCTGCCCGATCGCATAGAGCGCGTACATGTTGAAGGCGATGTGCATCAGGAACCCGGTGGAGTGCAGGAAGGTCGCAGTCATCATCCGCCAGGGTTCGGTGCCGGTGTAGACACCGGCGTACCACAGCGACTGCTCCAGCCGGGGCACGGCGAACTGGGCCAGGAAGACGGCTGCGCACGACGCGATCAACACGTAGGTCACCAGGGGCTTGCCCTGGCGCACCGTGCCGCCGTAAACGGTGCGCGGAACACGGACGCTGCGGTTCATTTCAGCCACGCAGTCGACGCACTGGACCCCGACCGCCGCGGTGCGCTGGCACTCCGGACAGGCGGGACGGCCGCAGCGCTGGCAACGGACGTACGATGGCCGGTCGGGGTGCCGGGGGCAGACCGGGACCTGCATCTCGGGCTGTTGCGCGGGAAGGCCGAAGGCCATGGACTCGCTCCTCGTGCGGGATCGTGGGTGGTTTTGGTGGTGCCTGGCACGGCAAAGGCTCCGCCGCGGGCCGCCACAGGGCCGCGGCGGAGCCCGCCGGTGGTGCCGAAGAGCTAGAGCTCCTCGATGTCGATGCTGTTGACGACGACGTCCTCGAGCGGCTTGTCGCGCCCGTCCGTGGCGACGGCGTTCAGCTTGTCGACGACCGCGCGGGACGCCTCGTCGGTCACGTCGCCGAAGATGGTGTGCTTGCCCTGCAGCCAGGTGGTCGGGACCGAGGTGATGAAGAACTGCGAGCCGTTGGTGCCGCGCCCCATCTGGACTCCGGCGTTGGCCATGGCCAGCTTGTAGGGCTGGGTGAAGTCGAGGTCGGGGTTGATCTCGTCGTCGAAGCGGTAGCCCGGGCCGCCCACGCCCTGGCCCAGCGGATCGCCGCCCTGGATCATGAAGTCGGAGATGATCCGGTGGAAGATCGTGCCGTTGTAGAGGGGCTTGCCCGTCTGCTCCTCGCCCGACTCCGGGTGGACCCAGGTCTGCTCGCCGGTGGAGAGGCCGATGAAATTCTTGACGGTCTTGGGCGCGTGGTTGCCGAACAGGTTGACCACGATGTCACCGTGATTGGTGTGGATGGTGGCCTTGTGCGTGGGGATAGCAGTCATGGGGGCCATTCTTCCATGTGCCCCATGGGGTCCGAGGGCCCTGGGGTACGCGGTCAGTGAACACCCGGGGTGCCGCCGCCAGGGCGCCTTCGGGACGATGGCCGGGCCCGGACGCAACGCGTAGGCTAAGCGAGGATGCTCCAACAATTCGGGAGGAACGTGTGAAGAAGACAGAACGCATTGCCCGTGGACGCGGATCGGCCGCCCTGGGCGTCGACGGCGCCAAGGACTGGGCGGCCCCCCGGGTCGAGGCTGCCGTCGCATGGGTGGCGCCCCGCTTCGAGAAGGGCATCGAAACCGCCTCTCCGAAGATCCAGGAGGGCCTGCAGCGGGCCGCGAATGAACTCGCCGAGGGGGTCGCCCGCGTAACCCCCCGGATCCAGGCCGAGCTGGACAAGGTGGCACCGAGGATCTCCCACGTCGTGGACGAGGCCACTCCCCGGATCCAGCACACGCTGGACCGCGCCACGCCCGCCCTGCACCATGCCCGCGACGTCGTGGTCAACGAATACATCCCCACCGCCAGCGCCAAGCTCGGCGAAGCCGCCGAATACACCGCGCGCAAGCTCGAGACGGCCCGCATTCCGGAACCGGTCCACCAGGCCGTCGCCGCCGTCTCCGGCGACAAGAAATCCGTCAAGCGTGCGCAGAAGGCCGCCGCCGAGGCGGCCAAGCACGCCGCACAGCAGCTGCGCGGAAAGCAGGCCGGCAAGGGCAGGATGCGCGGGCTGTTGATCTTCGGCGTCATCGCCGCCGCTGTCACCGCGGCCGTCGCCGCCTGGAAGGCGTCCAAGCCCGTCGAGGACCCGTGGAAGTCGCCGGCCCCGGTGGAGCCGGCGCCGGTTCCGGCCCCCGTGGCCGCCGCGGAGACGCCGGCGGGTACGGACGAGGTCCGGGCGCACATCGCCGGAGCCGGTGCGGCCACCACCACGGCGGTGCCCGCGGTCGAGGAAGCCGCCGCGGTGTCCCCCACGGACGTCGATGCGGCGTCGAAGGACGCGTCCACGGACGGGGCCTCCGAGGACGCCACCGCGGGCGTCGACGCCGACCTGGCGACGCAGGACCCCGCGGCCGCGCCCAAGCCGGGGCCCCGCCGGCGCGCCGCCGAGACCGGCGAGGCGAATTAGCGCCGGCACCGCTTGGCAACGCCACGGGGCGCAGGAACCGCAGCGCGGTTCCTGCGCCCCGTTTGTTGTGCCCCGCTGGTAGGTTTTCCGTGTGAGCACCGTGAATCCGACGGTTTCCATCGTCGTCCCCGCCTACAACGAGGAAAGCGTCATCCGGCAATGCCTCGTCGCGGCGATCTACCAGACCGTGCCGGCGCACGAGATTATCGTCGTGGACAACATGTCGCGCGACGATACCGCGGCGATTGTGCGGCAGATGCAGGAGGAGTTCCCGGAGTCGCCGATCATCCTGGCCAAGCAGGACCGCGAACAGGGCCTCATCCCGACCCGCAACCACGGCCTGGACCTGGCCACGGGTGATGTCCTCGGCCGTATCGACGCCGACTCGCTGCTGGAACCGGACTGGGTCGAGCGCGTGTCCGGCGCCTTCGCCGACCCGGAGGTCATGGGCGCGACCGGCCCGGTGGTGTACTACGACATGCCGATGCGCCGCTGGGGGCTGAAGGTCGACGACAAGATGCGCCAACTCGTGCTGAAGGTGGCGTACAAGCAGTACCACTTCCTCTTCGGCTCCAACATGGCTCTGCGCCGCACCGCCTGGGAGAAGATCGCCGGGGAGGTCTGCCGCGACGAGGCGGACGAGATGCACGAGGACATCGACATCTCCGTCCACATGGCCGAGCACGAGATGTTGATCCGCTACGTTCCCCAAATGGTGTCCGGGATGTCGGCCCGGCGGCTCGAGGACTCGCCCAAGGACTACCGCTACTACGTCACCCGGTTCGACCGCACCTACCGTGCCCACCAGATCAATAAGCGGATCCTGCGGATCCCCACGCTCATCTTCATGTCGATCTACTACCCGGCGAAGATGCTGCGCTACCTCCACACCACACGAACGTCCCAGCCGGTTCGCCGCGGCGGCGTCTAGGTTCGGGCGGGCCAGCGCCCCGTCCGGCCGGGCGTCAGCCCGCGCCGTGTTCCGCTGGGCGGCTCCGCGCCGCGGCCCGGCGTCCCTGGCCGCGCACGACGGCGGCCAGTCCGGCGGCGATCAGCGCCAGGCCCACGTAGATCCCGGTTGGAAGCTGCTCGGAGAGGAAGACGGCGGCCAGCAGCGCGGCGCCGGGAATTTCGAGCAGGATCAGCGTGGAGACGGTGAGCGCGCCCAAGGTCTTGAGCAGGTGGTTGAAGATGCTGTGGCCGAGCAACTGCGCCGCGACCGTCAGGGCGAGGATGCCCGCCCAGCCCGCGGGCGGAAAGCCCACCAACGGCTCGCGGAACACCAGGCACAGGCCCAGTAGCAGCGCGGCGGTCATTCCGTAGCACAGGGTTGTGTAGGGACCCGTGGCGAGGGTCTCCCGGGCCTTGCTGCCGGCCAGGGTGTACGCCCCGGCCAGCATGCCACCGAGGAGCGCCAGGAAATCCCCGTGGAGCGCGGTCTCCGACGTGCCGAGGTCGAAGCCGGTGATCACCACGACGCCGGCCATGGCCAGGCCCAGGCCCAGCGCGACGGCGGGGGAGAGCCTGCGTCCGCGCAGCCGCTGGAAGATCGCGATCCAAGCCGACTGCAGGCAGACCAGGGCCGTGGCAGCGGCCACGGACGTCATCCTCACGGACGTCGTGAAGCAGACGAAGTGCAGGGCCAGGGCGACGGCGGCCACGGCGCTCCACGCCCAGCCGCGGCGGCCGGCCCGGGCGAGCGAACCGCGGTCGCGGACCAGCACCGGGGTGGCCATCGCCGCGGCGCCCAGCGCGTTGCGCCAGAAGGCCATGGCCATGGGCGGAACGCTGGGTGTGGCGGCGATGATGGGGCCGGAGGCGGAGACGCCCAGGATGCCGATCGCCGCCAGGAGAAAGATCACGGACCCACTCTAGCGGCGGCCCTTCAAGGCACCGGTCGTCCGGCACAGTGAAAGACCCCGGACCGTGCGGCCCGGGGTCTTTCATGTTTCCGTGGAGGCAAGGGGACTCGAACCCCTAACCCCCTGCTTGCAAAGCAGGTGCGCTACCAATTGCGCCATGCCCCCGGAGGGGTGCTAGTCGATGGTGTCTGTCGACCGGCTCCAAGCGGACTTGTCCGCTTCGGATTCCTTCCACTTGCGGTAGCCGAAGATTCCCGCGACGGCGGCTGCGATCAACAGCAACCTCTTCATGCGGGCCTCCTCTTGCAGATACCGGAGGGAGGGATTCCGTGGGCGTACCAGGACTTGAACCTGGGACCTCTTCGTTATCAGCGAAGCGCTCTAACCGCCTGAGCTATACGCCCTCAGTGTCCCTTCAGGACGAGATATGACTTTACCGGACGGCGGGCCGACAAAACAAATCGGCCCCGGCCAATGTGGGGCGAGCCACACGCCGGGGCCGATTCGCCTCGGCTGCGGTCAGTCGTCGGTGAGCGTGACGCCGACGCCGCCGACCAGGGTCGAGGAGATGTTGTAGAGCACTGCGGCGAGCATGGAGAGCGCGGTCAGGAGCACCACGTTGACCACGGCGATGATCGTGGCGAAGGACGCCACCTGGCCCAGGGAGGCGAGCTCCTTGAGGTCGAACGCCGTCTCTGCGCCGGCGATCTCCTGCAGCAGTTCGTTGACGCGGTCGAAGATCCCGGTCAGGTCCAACACGGTCCACAGGACCACGGAGGCAACGACGGTCACGATGCCGAGCGCCACGGACAGCAGGAACGCCATCTTCAGCACCGACCACGGATCGACCTTGCTGACCAACAGGCGCGCCTTGCGGACCTTGGCCTTCGGCGCGGGGCGCACCAGTTGCTGCGGGCGCTGGGCCGCCGGACGCTGTGCGGAGGGAGCGGCCGGACGGCCGGCGGCGGGGCGCTGCCCCGAACCGGTGGGGCGCTGCTGCTGGGCCCCGCCGGCGGGACGTGGTTGACCCGACGGTGCCTGCCGCGGCGCGGCAGGGCGGGCCCCGCCTCCGCCGGGACGTGGTGCTCCCGGGCGGGGGCTGTTGGGGGTGGTCACGCGTTACCTCCGTCGTTCTCGGCCCCGGAACCGTCGATGGGTTCCGTATCCGGTGCTTCGTTCGGTGCTGCCGTCTCGGCAGGGGCATCGGCGGACGCAGCCGCGTCCGCCCCGTCCTGGTCCAGGTTCGCATCCAACGGTACTGCATCCTCCTCGCCGTCGGCGCCCAGCCCGCGTTCGGTGTTCCGGGCGACGGCGATGATGCGGTCCTTCTTGTCCGGCTTCGCGAAGATGACGCCCATGGTGTCGCGCCCCTTGGCCGGGACCTGCTCCACCTGGGAGCGGACGACCTTGCCACCCTCCATGACCACCAGTACCTCGTCGTCCTCCTGGACGATGAGCGCGCCGACCAGGTGTCCGCGCTCCTCCTGGTATTTGCCGACCTTGATGCCCAGCCCGCCGCGGCCCTGGACCCGGTATTCCTCGGAACTGGTCCTCTTGGCGTAGCCGCCGCCGGTGACGATGAAGACGTAGGAATCCTCGGTGACGACGTCGGCCGCGAGCAGCTCGTCGTCGTCGCGGAACTTCATGCCGGTGACACCCGACGTGTTTCGGCCCATGGGCCGCAACGCCTCATCGGTGGCTGTGAAGCGCAGGGACTGTCCGTTGCGCGAAACCAGCATCAGGTCGTCGGTCTCCGAGACGAGCTGCGCGGAGACCAGCTCGTCGTCGTCGCGCAGGTTGATGGCGATGACGCCGGCGGACCGGGGGGTGTCGTAGTCGCTGAGCCGGCTCTTCTTCACCAGGCCGTTGCGGGTGGCGAAGTCGTCGCGCATCTGCTGCGTGGCGTTCAGCGGCAGGTAGAGCGCCGCCGGGTTGCCCGTCAGGCGGGCCAAAGCGAAGACTCCGACGACGACCACCACCAGCGGCAGCGCGCTGGAGACGATCCTCTTGCGTAGATAGGTCAGCATGTCCCTTGTGTCCTTACCGTGGTTCCGGCGGTTACTGGGCCGGCTTGATCTCGGCCAGGCGCAGTTCGTCGCCGGAGGACGAGTTCGGCGTGTAGTCCACCGAGGCGGACTTGCCGATCATGCCGGTCTGGTGCGAGATGTGCGCGAACTGCACCACATCCCGGTTCTGCGCCTCGAAGACCTTCTCGAACGCTCCCTGGCGGTCGTCGCCCGTGGCGGCGTCGGCGGCCTTGATCAACTCGTCGAGCTCGGGGGTACCGAAGGCGCTCTGGGCGCCGTCGGTGAGCATGTACTGGTCCACCGTGAACGCGGCGTCACCGGCCTGGTTGCCGTGCTGCGTCATGTGCAGGATGGCGCCCTCGTCCTCGACGAAGGGGCGGACCTGGTAGGTGAGGTGCTGGCTGGTTTCGAGCATCTTGAGCTTGACGTTCAGGCCGGCCTGGGTGAGCTGCTCCTGGATGACCTGGCCGAGCTCCTCGATCTTCGGGAACTGCGCGGTGCGGACGATCAGGCTGATCTGGGCGGAGGTGTCGACGCCGTCCGCCTTGGCTTCCTCGACCAGCGACTTGGCCTTTTCGGGGTCGTACTCCCACGCCGCAAGCTGCTCGTTGTGCCCGACGACGCCGGCCGGCACCAGCTGGGCCGCGGCCTTGTCGCGCCCCCCGTAGAGGCTCGCGACGATGCCTTCCTTGTCGATGGCGTAGTTCACGGCCTGCCGGACCCTGATGTCGTTGAACGGGGCCTTGTCCGCATGCATGCGCAGGGCCACGGTCTCGTTGTTCGGGTAGGGCACGCCCAGGTCGCCGATGTTGTCCTCCGGGCTCAGGCCCATGGCGATGTCTGCTTCCCCGGACGTGACCATCGCGGCGCGGACGCTGCTTTCGGAACGCCACTGGTACTCGGCCTTCGCGTAGGCCGGCTTCTCGCCCCAGTAGCCGTCGTAGGCCGAGACGGTGATCTTCTGGCCGGCGTCCCAGGAGTCGAGCTGGTAGGGGCCGGTGCCGATCGGCTCGCGGACCTTCTCGGTGGACGAGGTCTCCGCCGGGACCACCTCCAGGAAGGAGAGTCGCAGCGGCAGGATCGGGTCTGCCTTCGGCGCGGTGACCGTCAGCGTCGTCGCGTCCACGGCTTCCACCTCGAGGTCGTCGTCGCCGAAGACGTAGCCCTCGACGTTGCATCCGAGCTCGGAATTGACCGCGCGCTCGATGGTGGCCGCCGCATCCTCGGCGGTGAATTCGCTGCCATCGTGGAAGGTCACACCCTCCCGCAGCTTGAACGTCCACGTGGTGTCGTCCTCGGAGCTCCACTCGGTCGCAAGTTTCGGCTCGAGCTCGCCCGTGGACGGGTTGCGCTCCACCAGCGGTTCGGTGACGGTGGAGCGGTCGATGACGCCGGTGCTGGTCAGGTTGGATTCGCAGGGTTCCAGTGTCGGCGGCTCCTGCTGCAAGACCACGCGCAGGGTGTCCGACGCGGCGCCGGAACCGGAGCCCGCGCCAGCGGTGCTCTCCGAGTTGGCCACGGAGCAGCCGGTGAGTGCCAGGCCGGCGCCGAGGACGACGGCGGTCGCCAGCTGGGTGCGGCGGAACGGGCGGCGCTGCGGGCCGGGTGCGGGGTGTGTCTGCGGGTTGAACGTCATTGTTTCCTCCGGTGCTGAGTGCCGAACGGTGGCCGCGTCGCCGAATCCCTGCGCCGTGGGGGCGGGGTTGCGATCCAACGTGGACTGCGGCTCGGGCGAGCGGTCGTCTACGTGGGGAGACAGCGGCTGGGTGAATGAGCATCAGCTTGTGAGAGCCGTCACTTGCGGGTCAAGGGCTTTGGCGTCGATGACCTCGCCGCTCCGCGCCTTGTTGGCACTCCCCGGCCGTGTTCGGGGGCCGACGTCCCACGGATTTCCGCGGAATGTCGCGCCTGCCGGACAACCAATGCCTCAAGGGCATTGATCCATGCATTCTCCGTGTTGGACGCGCATTGCTGCCGGTTCCTAGGGTTCAGGCATGACCCATCACGCACCGGCCGCACCCCAGACGTCTCCCGCCACGGGCGGGCAGTCCATCACTGGCGTCAACATCCTGCAGATCGGCCCCGTCAATCCGGCCGTCTCCGCCGCACTCGCCGACGAGTTCGTGGCGCGGCGACTGCCGGATGACCCGGACGGGCGCGAGGCGTTCCTCGCCGAGCACGCCGAGGATGTCCGTGTGGCGGTGTGCTCAGGCCGCTTCGGGGTCGATTCCCGGCTCATGTCCGGGCTGCCGAACCTCGAGGTCGTGGTGAACTTCGGTGTCGGGTACGACGCCACCGACGTGGCCCAGGCCGAGGAGCGGGGAATCCGGATCAGCAACACCCCGGATGTCCTCACCGACTGCGTCGCCGACACCGCGCTGGCGCTGTATCTCGACACGCTGCGCCGCGCTTCGGCCGCCGACCGGTTCGTCCGCCGCGGCGACTGGGCTGCCGGCAACAACTTCCCACTCACGGCCCGCGCCAGCGGCAAGAAGGTCGGTATCCTCGGCCTCGGCCGGATCGGCCGTGCGATTGCCCACCGCCTCGAGGCCTTCGGCTGCGAGATCCACTACCACAGCCGCAACCGCGTCCAGGGTTCGGCCTACACCTACCAGGACTCCCCCGCCGCGCTGGCCGGGGCGGTGGACGTACTGATCGTCGCCGCGGCCGGCGGACCCGACTCGGCCGGCTTGGTGGACTCCGCGGTCCTCGACGCCCTCGGGGCCGGCGGCTACCTCGTCAACATCGCCCGCGGGTCCGTGGTCGACGAGGACGCCCTGGTCGCCGCGCTGCAGGACGGCCGTATCGCCGGCGCCGGCCTCGACGTCTTCGCCGACGAGCCGCGCGTTCCCGAGGCCCGCTTCGCCCTCGACAACGTGGTCCTGCTGCCGCATGTGGGCAGCGGAACCGTCGAGACGCGCGCCGACATGGCCGCGTTGACGCTGGAGAACCTGCGCAGCTACCTGCGGGACGGCAGCCTGGTGACGCCGGTCCGCTGAGGGCCTCCCACTTCCCGAGACCCCGACCAGAACCAGAACACCGAGGAGAGCCCGTGAGCATCGTGGTGGGATTCGCCGACACCCCCGAGGCGGCGGCCGCCGCCGAAACAGCGATCGCCGAGGCGGCGCTGCGGCGCACCGGCGTCGTCCTCTTCAACCCGGCAGAGGGCGGAACCGCGTCGAACCCGGACGCCGAGGTGCGCCTCCGCACCCTGGCCGCGGGCGCCGGCGTCGTACTCGAAGTCCGCCCACTGGATCCGGAGACGGATCTCGGCGATGCCCTGGTCGACGCGTCCTATCAGTCCGACACCACCATGGTGGTCATCGGGCTGCGGCGCCGCTCCCCCGTGGGCAAACTGCTGCTGGGGTCCACGTCCCAGCGCATCCTGCTGGAGGCCGGCTGCCCGGTCCACGCCGTCAAGGTCCGCGTCGGCCCCCGCGGCTGACTTTTCGTCACCCCCCTGGGCCCAACGGGCGCGCCGAGTACGCCGACAGGCGCCACCCATGCGGACAGGTGCCACCGATCCTGTACCCATCCGGCTGGCGTGGCCGGGCCAACTCAGCCGACACCGACCCGCAGCTGAAAATTGTTCGCTCACACGTGGAACGCTTGGGCTGCGACACCGGGGCGACCGTCAACTTTGAGCCCGTAGATGGCTGGCATGTCGTGTATTTGGCCAGCTGGGAGGCCCCGGGCCGGCGGAGGGGAGCTTGGACTCCATCTCGGCGTCCGTGCCCGAATCCGACATGACCCCGAGCCTCGAACGTGCCCTGGCGGGTGCGCTCCACGAAGCCGCGGTCGGAATCGCCGCGGCGACCGAACCTGGACGTTTCCGATTGGACTAGTAATACAGGTAAAGAACTTGTACTATAAGTACAACCACCCCGACTCCACGAGGACTACGCCATGTCTTACACGCCCGACGCCATCCGCCACGTCAAGCTCTCGACCGCCACCCTCCCGCTGGCCACACCCATCTCCGACGCCAAGGTCTTCACCGGCCGACAGAAGCCGATGACCGAGGTCGTCTTCCTCTTCGCCGAGATCGCCACCGAGCAGGGCCACGAGGGAATGGGCTTCTCCTACTCCAAGCGCGCCGGCGGCCCGGCCCAGTTCGCCCACGCCCGCGAAGTCGCCGAGACGATGATCGGTGAGGACCCCAACGACATCGCCAAGCTGTATAACAAGTTGCTGTGGGCCGGCGCCTCCGTGGGCCGCTCCGGCGTCGCAACCCAGGCGCTCGCGGCGCTGGACATCGCGCTCTATGACCTCAAGGCCAAGCGGGCTGGCCTGCCGCTGGCGAAGTTCCTCGGTGCGCACCGCGATTCCGTGCGCACCTACAACACCTCCGGCGGCTTCCTCAACGCCACGATCGACGAGGTGAAGGAGCGCGCCAGCCGGTCCATTGAGGAGGGTATTGGCGGCATCAAGATCAAGGTCGGCCTGCCGGACAGCGCCGAGGACCTGCATCGCGTCGCCGCCGTGCGCGAGCACATCGGCGCCGACGTGCCGCTGATGGTCGATGCGAACCAGCAGTGGGACCGTGCGACCGCGCTGCGCATGGGCCGCAAGCTCGAGCAGTTCGACCTGGTTTGGATCGAGGAGCCGCTGGACGCTTACGATGCCGAGGGCCACGCCGCCCTCGCCGCCGCACTGGACACCCCCATCGCCACGGGCGAGATGCTGGCATCCGTCGCCGAGCACGAGCGGCTCATTGCGGCCCGCGCCTGCGACATCATCCAGCCGGACGCCCCGCGCGTTGGCGGCATCACGCAGTTCCTGCGCCTTGCCACCCTGGCCGATCAGGCGGGCCTTGACCTGGCGCCGCACTTCGCGATGGAAATCCACCTGCACTTGGCGGCGACGTACCCCCGCGAGCCGTGGGTGGAGCACTTCGACTGGCTGGACCCGCTGTTCAACGAGCGGCTTGAGACTCGCGACGGACGGATGATTGTCCCGAACCGACCGGG
>DWQX01002622.1:0-20989 GCA_018245475.1 Pharmacophagus antenor | reverse complement strand
ATCTATATATATATATATATATCTTATTGCAACTATAATCATTTTTTGCGTAACTGCTTTCATGAAATTCGAGCCTGTGCATATGCGGGTTCAAGTAAAAATAAGTAAAGGCCTACAGTATCAACGTTAGTTTTTTTTTCCTGCATTGTCATGCGACAATTGTATCACCACACCATTAGTGTAGAAAAAGTAAATTACATAAAATATTGTCAAAGCTGAATTTATACCATGCACCACATCACATAGGTCTGATTATAACCAGGCCAATTTGACTTTTAAGTGATAAATACAGATTAGACTTCAAATGAAAATAATTTACATATAATACTTCATACAACGAAATACTGATTGAGTAGAAAATATAAACTAAAAAAAATAAGTAAAAATAATGACAGTACCGACTCAGAGATATTTACTGTTACCAAAAGACATTAAAATTGAACGATTATAATAAATTAAGCATGGATCATTTGACTGCCTCCGTCGCGCATTGTTGTTCCGTTTGCTTTGTAACGCGTAGGTCTGGCTCCGATTGCCGGGCGTCACGAGTAATGGAGCCTGGATGGTTGTTTTTCAACCGCGCATAGTTAGCTACCATAATTAATGTTAATCTGCCGCTATAGCAGCGTTGTTGTGTTCCGGCAGTTGTAGATGAAAGCCAAAAGTATTCTGGACGAATGCAAGCTCAACACATTACGCCACCACACGGGGCATCTTTAGATGTTACCAGTTCCATAGCACGACGTAGTATTTTTGACGCAGTATTAGCGAATAAACATAGCACATGCTAGCAAATTATTTTTTTGTTATATTGTAAAACTTATAATTTCATTCTACTTTATTACGTACGTGACTATTGATTTGGTGTTTACGGGCCTTTTTCCAAACCCTTAATAAAATATATTTTTCGATGGGCACTAAAAGCGTTACGCTGATATTAAATTTTTTCCATCAATTATATATCCACATTTTACGAAAATTAATTAAAATGGCTTCAGCTATTTGTGCAGGAAAACTTAATGGATAGATAGATTTCAAAGTCTTATAAATAAGCATGAGAAAATGAATATCTAATTTTATAAGATAAACATTTTGACTTCGCACTTAAAAATAATAATTAGCATTATATATCTTACTTGTACAGATATAAGTATCAAAATTGCTGAACACCATATGCAACATTGTAATGACATTGAATTATTTTTACGTTAAACATCATGTAGGCTCAAGAAACTGGTTTTTATTGTGAATAATTTGAAAGGGTGTACATGTTAATCACCATAAGAATATTATATAAACTACCTTAAACTTATTTATTCTATAACAAAACATATGTAAAACAATTTTATAATTTTTTTTTAGATAAGGTTCAAAATTGATTCTGATCTTTAGAAATCACCTGGAATAAATGAAAAAGGTACATACAGAAAAAATAATAATTTTAGTTTTTTCATGTAAGAACTGTGTGTGAACATTTACATCAATTGAATAACAAATATTAATTTTGTAAAATTCTTAACACAAGGCTCACTTAAAGTTTTTAACAAAGGTTTATGCACAAAAATTTCAAACTTATTTTAATCATTTGCATCCCTTAGGATTAATCAATTTAGTTTCATTGAAATTAATAATTTGTAACTTAACTAAACCCATTGATTTAGTTTGACTCATGACTGCACAGAGTTAGGTATAGATGTAGGACTGTGCCTACAGGGAGTGTGATCATATGACAAGAGGAACATAGTTTGAGTTGAAAAGTATTAGATACATGATATATTTATCATACACATTATTTATGTTACAAAGATCAAATTATTATTAAAACACAAAAAAAAAGTTTTTCACTTTTCAAAGCAATTCACATACTTTATTCACAGGAAATCTCGAGAAATACTTATTACTACAGTATTATTGCAAAATTCAGATTTTAGTCATTTTAAAATAATTATTATAATAATCTTTTAGTGATTAGAAAAACTTTCTTCGTCGATTGTTGATATGACAGAGTACAATTTTAGATAATAAATAAATTAAGTTTTTAATCAGATTCATAATGCTAGTTATTATTGAGCTAATTTTTAATGAGCACTGGACTAAAACATGACCACTATCTTACATAATGTCAAGTAACAATTAGGTTCTACTAGGTAAGACATGTTCGCCCATAATACTCTGGCTCTCACACGTATGACTGCTAGGATGCAGTAAAGATATTAGAGTGGCAGATTAACATTGAGCTAGCTAGGCAAATTTGAAAAAATCTTTCTAGTATTCAGACTCTATTATATATATGGCCAGAGGAATGTACCAGACACTTCAGTGTTACATGGTAAGCTGTAAATGTGAGAAAGTCAAAAGACCCTATATGGGTAGGTGACCATTTATGGCGACGAGGTAACATTGTTACACCACAAATTGTAATAAATTGTGACCTATAAATATTACCTTTTGCTGGTTGTATGTCTGTAAATAATCTAACCTTCGCCCAGTTTTATGGCACTTTAAATAGGATTAAGATATTAAAGAGAGCCTATGAACTTGCAGCACCAATTAAAAAAAAATTACATTTCTACAATATTTAACCGAAAATTGATTAAAGCGAAAACGAAATTTTGGTTAATAAATTTCTTTATATATTAAGAACATCAAATTTATCGAATACCCGTACAAGCAACGTCTAAATCATTGTTTATAAATTTAACAATACCCATCACTTATAATTTCTAACTCCTAAACACTTCCGTATTTTTGTGTAATCTTATCTGTCTTAATATTAGTTATACTCATCTAAATCTAGTTGACTGAAAAAAAAATTATCAATTTAATTAAACTCTGTTAGATAAATATAGTACATATAATTTTTTTTACTTAAGAAATATCAACTAAGACAACAAAAACCTAATTAAATCAAATACACACAAATCTACTTGCGTAAGCATTTAATTTTCTTACCAAAAGCTATAGGCAAATTCCATGATTATGAAGCACTCGCTTATAATGTATAATAAAATTAGTCACTATACACAACTTAATAAAATGTTTCATATAACAATTTACACACTTCGTAAAATTAATTGATGGAAAAATAATATATGTTCTTCCGCGATGTCAGTCAGCTGATTGCCTTTTCTCCATTTTCGACATAGACAATGAAAAACTACAGAGAGTTGTGTTTATATTTGTTATACAGATAAGATAATTTATAGTTGTTAATTGTATACCAATTTAAATGGGTTGCGCCTGCCCTTGGGCATTGTTGATAAAGGAAAATACTATATCATTTTTTTATTAATTTCTGGAATATTTGATAATTGATAGTATATCTATCCGATTACACTCGGTTTAAAAAAGTCTAATCTTCATATAGTTTTTTATTTTATAAGATTCATTGATTTCATTCATCACAGTGAATACCGAACCTTTAAAAAGGGCGTTAAGGTTAAGATTTGGGCTAGAAATGGGTCTGGTTGGTGTGAGCCATTGTATTTTGTAGTCACCACTATCCGCTAACTAATTTTTGTAAGCAAATTTTTGCGCTGTCTACAATGAAATGTGTTTTTATTTATATATATTAGGATATGATGGTACTGACATAGCCGTTAATGACTTTAAGCCTTTAAAAAATAAAGAAAACAAACGATCACAGTGAATAATAATTTACTTGAAAATTCTATAAATGTTGTTTTCATTATTAAAAATCCAATATTAATAAACTAAACAGGGAAATGTCAAATGAAACTGACAAGTGAAGAGTCAAAACTTTCACTTAATGTTTATCTTTTCTGTATTTTCTGATTTCTCTTTTAAATAGTTTTTGATTTCTCTCTTTAAACTGCTATAATGGTACGTATAAATAATTATTATATATTTCATATTGTGTATGTATGAAAATGTAAATGCTTATTAATTTGTTTCAGGCTCGCTACTTCAAAGAACAAGATATTGACGGTGAGATATTGACTATTTACCATTTTTTTTTTAACAAATACCATCGTTTTATTCTTAGACGTATATTGATACATATTCTTTAAAAAATAGCGATATTTCTTTAAAACGTAAGTAAAACGAAACTTTTTCCTGCCTCTTCCTCGACAATCTCCCTCGATCACGTTGCTCGCAATAGTGACAGTATGGATAAGCCAGTCTTTCTGGTCAGTGTAGGTTAGTGGGTGTGATTACGGATTACCGAATTCGTGAGCCACTATCAAACGAAGCTGTAATAATCGTCAAAAGACACAGCGTAAACTTCTCTGAACACAGCAGCAGAACCAAAAGTCATAGTTGGGTTATTATAACAGTAGCTTTTCAATAGGCGGAAATAATTAACGTGGATTCTGGGACATCTACAATATCATATTATCATATATTGCCTTCAGGATGAGTATACACTTTTTATTTGAAATATATTACAGAATTCAGGGAGTGTTTTTACCTATTTGCCCGCTCCGGCCAGATCACTTCCTTGGACGAGTTGACTGTGGTCATGAGATCTCTGGGAATGAGTCCTACTATTCAGGAACTTACCGGTATTTATGAATTGTCATTATCAGCCCATAACAGTCTACTGCTGGATATGAGTATCCCTAAGTGTTTACTACTGAGGATGATTTGGGTTAATGATGTACTCTATGTATGTTATCAAAATTAAAATACACTTTTAATGTAAGCAGTAGGTTCTAAATTGATGGCTTACTTTTCTTTGTTTCTTTTTAGGGCTCTAAATCCAAAGGGTGGCACAGTAAAAGATTTAAGTGCATAATATTTGAACATTCACATTTGTCTGCCAGTGGGTTCTATCTCATGAATTGTAATATGTAGTGTTGAAATTTTCACAATTTGTGTGCTTCACAATGGATATTGATAAGTAGTACATGTTGTGGCTGTTTATAGGCACCAGTGATCACTTTCTATCAGGTGAACAACCGATCACTTGTTTGCCTACTCTTCCTTTAAAAAAAACTTATTATTGGGTATCTGTTATGTTATTCTATATATCTTCACCCACTATAAATTAATTATTTTACCTAGAGCTTATCATCTTTATTTTGTACATACTATAATACAAAACTTTGTAATTCAAGTCACACACGTATTTGGCCATTTGTATGATGTCTCATTAAAAATAATGTCTAAAATGGTTCTTTTAGCAGTGTGATCATATTTTTTATGTATTTCTATTGGAAGTGTTAGTGCAAACCTAAGTAGTAGTCATAAATATAATTTAAAATAAAGTTATAGTTCTTAGAGTAGTGAAATGTGAAATATTGATTATGAATTTGTTCATTTTTAGTAAAACTATACATAATTTTTTGTTATTTTTTTTTTAAATGGATATTGCATCACTTGTTAGTGATTTTTGAAACCTTTTTACTTATAGAGGGTATAATTTCTAATGAAAAGTATTATTGAAAAAAAATGTAGTTAATTTGTATGGTTCTTGATTGCTATACTAACCAAAGTTTACCCAAAGTTATATAAAATCTTCATATGTATTTATATGTTGCAGGCTATTTGAAGGGCAAGGGAGGTAAAATGTCTTTTGCAGACTTCTTGGAAGTCATGCATATTCATTCTCGTGCAGAAAACCTTCCAAATGAGGTAGTGTGTATGAAATGTAATATTTTTGAAATACATTTTTAAGTAATCTCTTAGAACTAGTAAGTCTTTAAGAACTTGACTACTTATACAGACATGGAATTGTTCCATATATATGCCAATTGGATAGTAAGAAGAGTGAGTGAGAGGAAGTTGTGCGAGCGAGAGGGTTAGTAGAAAGGAAGATAGCGAATGGTGTATGTAAAGTGAAAAGACTAAATTGCAAGAAAAGTTGAATCATTATAATATTTATTGGTTAAAACGAAATCTTTTCATATTCATACTCCTAAAAACATTGTCGTAAATTTAATTTTAATGTAATTATTCCAGGTGGTGAACGCTTTCAAAGCTGCTGATCCTGAGAAAAGGGGTGTAGTGCCTGCGAGGCAGCTGCGCAATCTGTTGCAGAACTGGGGCGAGGGTCTGTCACAGCGTGAGGTATAATACTATAGTCATTGGCAGTGCCCTCTGGTAGTCATAGAAGTTCTATATCACCTGTGGTCTTATATTTGTTCAATGATAGGCACCTAAAGTCTTCCGTTTTGTGATATTCAGAAGATTCTGTCTTTTCCTTTTTATGACCTGGGCAACATGAGTAGTTTAAATGCTGGTAGGGTTTTTCTAATCTGCTTGTCTAGCTCTTAACTCCCCCTCCCCACCTCACCTTGTGGCAGATTAATTCTCGAAGCCAAGCTGCGGCCGTATCACCTTTTCTCTATCCTGTCAGTCGTAAATGTGAGACTAAAATTATCCGAGAGACCAAGCTTTACCATCTACAGCCTTGTTGTCGATAAAATCGTAGTCAAATGTTTACTCATTACAGATGAAGATATAATAGTGTAGAATTTTTTAATCGGTTATGGGCTAACAAGATGGCCTTAATTTCACCTAATGTTAAGTGACAATGAGGCTGTAGATAGAAAAGCGGGCTCGCCCATAAAACATCTCGCTCTTATATACATGACTGCCGGAACACAGTGATCCTGATACGGCGGCAGATTGACGTTGAGTTTTAGCTAGTGAGGCAAGTTCGAAAAACCCCACCACCGTCCAGACTAATAATCCTGCGGCCCGGGATCGAACCCGAGACCTCCGTGTTACAAGACAAGCGGTTAAGCCCCTTTGCCATGGAGAGAGTCATTACATTTTCAGTGAATTACATATCATACAACACTTACTATATTACAGGTGGACAACATATTCCGCGAAGCCAACGTGTCCAACTCTGGCACGGTTAGATACGAAGACTTCGTGAAGATCTCCTGCGCTCCGGTCCCGGACTACTACTGAGTATTAGTGATTTTGTGAATTCGTATTCCAAAACATTCCTCTATACAAACTACGTTACCAAGTAGTACATTTTGTAGTCAAATATTCAAAGCATTTACCATTCGTCCACTCTTCAACGCTAACTTAACTAAATTGTTAGAAGAAAGTATGCAATGAACTCCTTTATAGCATGTCCGTTTATATTGTATAAACATTGTTTACTTACAACACTGAAAATCACATTCCAGTGAATTTAAGAACATAAATTATTTTTCTATTTAACTTGTTTTGCTATCGGTCTAACTTTGAAATAGAAACGTCCATTGTTATTTATAATTATGTAACGAGAGGTTTTATTAAATAAAATATTTAAAATATTATCGCCTTTTTTCATTATAAGGCGTGTGCATTCTTCAATGTCAATCTGTCGCTATAATACCATTGCTGTGTTCCGGCAGTCGTATTCTGGACGAACACGCTTCACCATATACGACTTCATTGTCACTTAACATCAGGTGAAATGCTGGTCAAAGCCCTAAACAGAAATTGTCACTTCTAACTAGCCAATTGAGTTGTTGCGCAAAACGTCGAGGCAAGAGAGAGACGACGTATGTGAAGGCTTAAACGCTTTTTTCGTCGTTTTCCATTTTATTAACGCAAATAGTATAGCTTGACTGAGTCAGCCAGTTACAACAGATGTTGACCTCACGAACCAGTAAATGCATAATTATAAATCTAGCAAACCACTAATAGGAGTTTTAAGTGTTAAATATAATTATAAAAAAAGCATTGACACATGCATATAGTAAGCTTTTATAATTCTACTGATTGTTACAAATAGGTTTAAGTTTCATTCCATATTAGAAAAACGTGATCAGTATGTATATTCCCCATTTCATTGTGCACCAGCGACTGTTCTTGTGAATCGCCACTGGCAGCTATGGAGTATTTAAACCTTTGACTACTATGGGCTTAGGAGTTCAGCGAGTTTTCGGTGAACAAAATTTCGTACGTTACACTCATACCAAAAGGTATTTTTTGCCAGTCTACCTTAGTCTTTTTATAGGTCGTAGGATTTTCAGTAGAACTCACCATCCTAGTTACTACGCTTAATGTCAATCTGCCAGAATAACACGTATTATGATCCAATATTCTGCACAAAAATAGGCTTAGCAAGTAAAAATCAACTTTATTATAACGACAAAGTTGCGGTTAAAAATTGTTATAAAAAAAAAAACAAAATTCACATACAAACCGTGTTTATTTTCAAACATAACAATACTATAACATGATATGGCACTAGACGTGTGGTCCGTTAGCTAAAATATCATTAAATATTCGACTGCAAAAATATATATTGCGGTCAAAAAAAAATTGAATGACTTGTTTTCCCGGGAATCCAAATGACAATTAAAATAAAATAATCTGTTCAATGTCTCGAGACTTAAATATTTTTAATTATAATATGCAATAATGTAAACTAAAAGAAGAAACTGTTATAATAAAGTACTAATGATACTTGAAGTTCATATTTTAGGTTTACCATATGCAGTAAGAGTGCAGTGTGTTCGTGAGTTATTTTACTTTTTAAAAACATATTGTAGTATATATGTTTGCAGCCAAATATTCAAAATATAAAACCTTATGCGAAGCTATCATTATTTCACACTTCTCTAGCTAATCAAAAACGATATATGTACAATCACTTTCAATATAAGTTACCGTCAAGAATTAACCTTTTGTAAAAAGAATGTCGGCAAAAGCCGCCGCAGCGTTTTTATCGTTGCGTAAGTGCTTCCATATAATCGACCAACTCGGATCAAAACTCCGAAGCATAACAATTTACATTATAATAACACTCAATGTTCTCAAAATTTTCAATTGTTCAACTTATACATTAAATTCATGCTACAAAAGCTCTCGTTCTTAGCTTATTCATTCTTTAAAAATTAAATGGCGTCGTAATAACTTTGTATCGAAATAAAAATATATTAAAAACTTTTTACTATACAGTATTTAACAAGCGATTAACATTTTTTGTTCTACATTTAGAAACTACTGTATAGATAATGATATTCCAATTTTTATACTGTTATGCGCTAACGTGCGCGGCTTGTAATAAATCAGTGAGTAACCGATCACCCTGGCGTTTACTTTACCCTTCTGTACTTAACAAAAACAATACCATATAGTATGTGTCCATAGCTAGAAAAAATCTAGAAGAAACCTGACCAATAGTCAATCGCTTATTGAATGCTATGTTCAATTTAAAGAGCGGTACAGAACCTTATTTTTAACAAATTTATAAAAACTCATAGCATAATCTGCTTACTTACATTAGTACATAAGGTTGATAACTATCAATTTTAAAATCATGAATATAGGTAACCTATCATTTATTTCCATGTATTATTATGCATTATATAATATTAGATTGTTCTTAATATAACTTCCATTTTATAATAACGAATTAATGGGTATTTTATGGCAGTGTAACTTTTTCAGAATACGATATTGTGATATATTGAAAGTGACCATTCATAAATGTTATTACTACAAGAATTTTTAACTCTATGGTACAGCCACCATATGAAATAATGTCTCAACATGTGTAAATATCTTTTTCTCCGATCCTTTTTTTTCTCACACAGTACAATGAAATTAATGCCATTATATGGATAATAATAAAATATTATCACAATTTATCAGCAAAAAATATTTTGTATTAATAACAATCACAAATTGGTTTATTAGACATAATACATTGTGATATGATATTAATTGACTATTGCAATTGCGTTTTATAAAAACTTGATATATATATATATATATATTTGGCATTATTGGCACTGTCATGAATTGTACAAAAGGACATAAATACAAAGGTGCCCTATGCGAGAGCTGTAACATTATTTCATAATCGTTTATTGTTATTGAAGAATTACAATCTATTACTTTGATTTTGTTTAATAGAACTGTCATCTTATTTTGTATTGTCTAAAAAAGTATAAAAATACATACCCTTTGACAGACATTTATTTACATGACTGAATTATTTTAACACCATTTCAAACTATAATTGGAGGTTTAACCATCGTTTAAATTATACTCGTATGTCGTGAACAGTGTGTATGCCTAAGCATAGCTCTTTCTTTTTAATTATAGGTAAACGTCAAAATGCTACTGCTTCACAAATAATATGGCGCGAAAAATTACGTTTGGGGAAACTACGTAATATTTTAATAAAGATGACGGTTCTATTTAGTATAAGCAGATTTCTCTAGACTAAAGTGATCTAATAATATGTAGGCACAGCAGTGTCGTAAAATTATATTGCTAATTTTAACTCCTATGTACACACACGCAAACAAACAAAAAATCGTGTATATTTTTATATAAGAATATTGTACCAAGATTCGCTGTAAATACGCTAAATCTATGAGATTTAATTGTATAAAAGTCTATTTAGATAATGTACCAAAAACATTTCATCTCTATTACTAATTTTTTAATTTTTTTTTTCAAATAGTGTTGCCATATGATGATGAAATGATTTAGTAACAAGTCATTAAAAATGCCCACCTAAAAAATCTCACATACAAGAAAATAAGTACTGCACCGGTACAAATATTGGTCAATACTATTGTATATAATTGTAAAATATATCATCCCTATATGTAACTCGTTCTAAAAAGCTATCAGGCACTAAGATACATAGCACGTTGCACTTTACGTTCAACAGTGTCGTAAAGCGGAAATTTTGAAGAGAGAAAGAGAGGGAAAAACTTATCAATAAATCCTAATTTAGGTTTAAAATTATTTTAAAGACCTAGAAAAACACACGCACCCTATCAAACAAAATAAATATGACGGGACCTAAAATTGGAACGAAGGATTAAACTATTTTTTTTCCATAATATTTTTTACATCAAGTTTATTTTTTCATAATGAATATAAATTATTCTACAACGCCTAGCTTTTTCTATTTTATCTATTTACTAATAACACCGTAAGGAAATTTGTAGTGATTTAAAGCACTCGATGCGTTCGTAAATCATAAGACACAATCCAACCTCTTTGTACTATTATATATTTAGTGCAAATAGATTAGATATAAGTATTCCTTAAGAAAATTCGAGTATAAAACTTAGCCTAACCGCAGACCATTCGAAAAAACTTTTTTTTTATTATCACAATGTTTTTGGAGAGACATTGACTAGTCCGTTCCATTGATTTGTAACATCATCGTTAAGGTTATTTTTAGAATTACAATACCGCGCATCAGACGTGTTTGTTTTTTATAGTATTGCCAGTTTTTCTGCGTCGAAAGTTACCCATTTGCCGAAGGATGTGTACGTTTTCGTCGTCAGCCTCCCTGTCCATGCCGGAGGTACCGGGCACCGTTCCCCAGAGCTTCAGTTTACCCGGCAGGTAAATAAGGCCCAAAAGCGTGATAACTAAAAATACGAACGGGATTTGTTACATGATTATTTTAAAAAGTAGTGCACATAAGAAATGGGGAAGGTGGGCAGATCTGGGTGTTGTCTAAAAATTAAATTATTTGATGTTAAAGTTTTGCTACATGGTAGCCTATTTTGAGTAAACGAGTTAACTTTGAAATTAATTACAAACATTTGACATATATGTAATTGATAAATAGATGTCGGAAACGAAACGCAGATATAAACGAAAGAGATGAATGTGAAGAGAAGTAAAGGACGTAAGGATAGAAGTGAATGTTGTTTATCGGATATCAAGGATGGAAGAGATAAGAGCGATGGTGAACGGTGGAGGACGATTATTGAGTACCATCTAGATAACTACAATGGTGCTTCATGTTTATACAGTTGCTGAGTCATGGTCCAATTTTCTTGTCACACAAGTATTTTTTACGTTTTCAATTCTGTAATTTAAAGTTATTTCGTAACCTTTGTTATTTTCTGTTCACTTGTTGAGTTGAAATCAAATCTTAGAGATACGGTGGATCACTGCGCGACGGATGTAGTCAAGAAGTCATAAAGTCACTAATTATTCATACTATACATTTAAATTAATTAAATTTAGTAAATACATTTATTATTATATAACCTTTACTTACTATTTAGTATGCAAGGGAAAACGACGTAAAAATTCAAATTTGTTGAGTGGAAATAGAAAGCCTCAGTGAAGTATAATATTATGGTCAGAGACAATGACCAGTAACCCATAGAAACGACACTGAAATTTAAACACATGATTTATATACAATGAAAAATAACACTCATAAAAAACACAATGAATCAATGGTAAAAAGAAACAGTTTTAATAAACATTAATAAACAAAATTATCTTTCCTATTTACAACACTTTTGCATATGATTATTTTTATATCATATATTCAAATTTAAGGAATATTATTAAAAAAAATAGAGAAGCATCAAGATTGAAGCAATTGTTAAAAGTTATTGTGATTGTATATAAATAAAAAAAGCATGGACTCTGACTATGAAAGCTTTTGTATCATAAACAACAATAATGTGTTGTTTTTTACATATTACAGACCATGAGGTAGAGCTCACGGACAGATAGGCGGAGGGAGATACATGGATTGAAGAAGTTTCATAACAGGGTTTTGTTTGTCACTCTTAGTGTTAATTCCTTAAAAGGAATAGTAACTTATGCAAAATTTCACTCAAATATCTTTGTGGTGTAGTATATGCACACTCATACATGTGAAAGCTAGAAGAAACCTAGTTGAATGCTTCACTATATACGGCCTTATTGTCTCTAAGCGTAAGGAGTAGAGGTCAACTTTTAGCCCATTAACAATAAAAAAATATAAGTCACTCAACATGTAAAATGTCTTAGTCTTATTACTTGACCTAGATGAAAATGGTTTCATCTGCAAAGGCTAAAATGGCACTAATTTTACAACACAGATTTAAAAAATACTCACGGCTTATAATGTATATATAATGTGCAATGAATTAGGGCCAATGCTTTTAACACAGAGTACATTCCCAGCATTCTTGATATTGTGAAGTCACCTGAAAAAAAAAAAGGATTCAAAAATCGTTACGTTGTTTCTCTATAGTTATACCCGAGTTATTAATGAATTACTTTTCAATAAAGATAGGATTAATCAGTACGGCTCTTAGACAACAATGTCGCTAGAGCCACATTCACACATATCAGATGTTATAGTTTTAAATTATTAATTAAATATTTAATAATAATATTGATATTTCTTCTAATACTTTCCTAATCGGATTAGTTTCAGCTCGATAACTGTAACATGTCAAGGGGGCATGGCACATTAGTCATAAGAACAGTTGTTGTTAAAAGACCTGCAATTCCAGTTGTATAGTGGTAAGCCCTCAGCATGGACGATGAGATGAAAAGTAGCGCGAAGGCGCTAGTAGGATGGCCTACATCCAATGAGTTCCTCATAGGCCCCTTTGCTATAGACATCCTTCAGCTAACGACGACGAATGCAAGGAATAATTATTAACATTTTTTTTGGCACAAACTTACCGTTCAAATGGTCACTCTCACCATTATGACTTAAGAAAGATCGCCTCTCGATATAAGATCGCCCTGCGGTCCCCAAATCCATAAAAGCCACGAAAGCTATCCACCCGCGAAATGCGTAAAGCACTTTATTTTGTACTGCCATAACCTTCTTATTTCTTACACATGTAGCATTGAAAAGAAAACTAAAGGAATTAAAAAAAAATATTCGTTGATGTATTTTTACACCACATTCATGTAAGGATCAGACGAGCTAATTGAATTAAACAGTCGAGTTTTTTTGTTTAATGCGGTCTCAACTACACTCAACGTGATTCGCATTGCGGCATTTCACCTGCATTATATATTTTCAAATGAAAAGTGTAATCAAATTGTACAGAAAAATACTGGGGCGCAGAAGCAGTGCAATCCTAAATGTCTTTGTCAAATTGACAGTTAACGATGGTCTTTATTATTAAATGATGCGTTCAGGGGACATACTAATGTTAAATTATTGACATAAGTGAACAGATAATTTTTCTAATTATTATTAATATATTGGAATAAATAACTAATAAAATTCGTATTTTTTTAAAAAGTAAAAGAGTTTATACTATCCAAAATTCATAAATAAGTAAGAGATAGAAACAATAACTAGTTACAGTGTCATGAGTAATGTCAATGCATTATGAATTCCTACTCTCTAAAAACGACATAATAATTAAAAACCTTACGAATCGATCACAAAAGTGAATTTTAAATTATTATTTATAATAATTTCTTATTTTTTCACAATAAGTTCATAATTGTTAGTAAAGAATATAAAGTGCTGCGACATTAGGATAACCAATATAATGTTTATTCTGTAATCTTTAATAACATAATTTAACTTCTACAAGTGATTCGTTTCACTTTAAAATACTACTATGTAATAATATTGTTATACACAAACTACATTTCTACTACAATTTAACATAAAGATAATGGAGTTTTGGTTTATTAATACTATTTATGTTTATTGACAATTTAAGCCTATATTATCTACTTTTTAGTTGCCATACACATTTAGACATATTATCCCATCTACTCACGGCTGGTCACAAATACCTAAAAATACCGTCGCCATATTGGTATTGTCAAAAAGTTCGCGATCCATCGGTGTCGAGGAAAAAATGATTTTCCATTTTTCCGCGATCGAATCACCTGTGTTCTTGTGATCAAACGCTATCGATCGTGTACTTAGATGATTCGTTTATCGGATCCGGTACGCGATACGGTTTGTAAATGATGTTTTCTATGGAGAAACGTTCAGGGTGCAGTGGGTCCGGGGCTTCCGAGGAATCTGAGATGAACGGTGGTAGTGAATTGGTGAAGGAGGGTGTGCCATCCGATGAGGTGTACTCGGCAGTGGCAGCAGTTTCTGATGAGATCGGGGACATTTTGAAAGATGAATTGGGTGACGCTGATCGGGCGGACAGAATTGGTGCGGAATTGGCAGATCTTAGTGCGGAACTGGGTCTGTTAGCCGGTTTAGCGGACGGAGAGCCGCAGCAAGAATTCCCATCGCTCTTTGAGATGGCCGTAAGTAGTTTTTGTAACACGTATTATTAAATAATACTGTACTTTTTTGTAATAAAATAATTATCAACAATCGATTCGGTAAAATTCGGTCGCGAATTTAACGTAATTTATGTTAATTATAAAATATATTGTTTGACGATAAAGAAAAACATTTAGCTATTTTTTAATTAATATTTTTATGATTTTTTTTTGTTTCAAAAATATTTTTTAAATTAAAAAATAATCGGTTAGTAATTTAAGATGAAATATAATAATGCCATTAATTTGGTAACTATAACCTATGTTTAAAATGTAAAAATAATTAGTGTAGTAGTTTAATTTCTGACCAATAATTTTGATTTAAAAATGCCATATACATATATTTGCTATATTGCATACACACTCACTATACTCACAAGGATTACGTACATTAATACACTTAAGAAAATGCAGCCTAATCATATAAATTATTTTCGAAAGAGGCCTCTCTCCTGTTCTTAAAGCACATAACAAATTAGAACTCTAAGTGCCTAAAAACTTCATCATACTTTCCATTCCCATTGACTGATAAGTAACCTATGGGAATTATGTCAATATACATTAGAGTAAACTGTTTCTTGCTCAGTGTTGAAAAACTATTCAAAACAGTGATATTTACTAGATATGTAATTTAAAAAAAAGAATTGCTCTTAAATTTCTCTTTTTTGGTGGAAAAGTTGTGTGAACTCTATTCTTAACAACATTGGCCGGAAGACAACAAGTTATGCTCATAATGCATATAGCATTATGTTGTCTTTTAGAGTAATTTGTAATAAGGTTTCATGTTTTTTATTATTATAGATAAATGAAAGAATGTTAACCATTTCTATAACTCAATTTGTATCCCATATAAAATGTACCATGGACCTATTTTCCATTTATGCAATTACAGTAATATTGTAATATTAAAATAACATCTACATATTTATTTATGATATTTGGCCTTTAAGCAAAGTAAATATTATATAGTTTAAAAAAATTATACATATTTAACCGTCAGTGCTACACTGTCTCTTAAAAAAAAAACTGCTAAATTATGAAATAATGTTATTTACAATATTAAGGGTACATTAATTTGTCATTAAAGATAATAAAGGCTATAAGTTGATGTTATGTCATGAACTTTCATGTTTTCTAAATCTGGAAGTGACATATTTTTTTAAAACATCAACATTTTTAACACTCACTTGAAATATTGTTTTTTTCTGTGACAGTCTTGCACTAAAGATTACAATATATATATATATATATATTGTAACTGCATTTTCACATGTAAAGGCCACCACAAGCAATTTCAATTAATTTCTTTTCTGGTGTAATCTTATCCCTCAGTTGACCAGCAACATCTTTGATGTTGTCCACTCATCACATTTTTGTATGTCCCATTTGCCTATTCCTTTCACCTCTAGGCAGGCTTTTCACCATACATTAGTTCAATCTAAGGCAATTAGGGATGGTGAAAATGCGGGTGACAAACACCATAACCATTTAATTTAATTCAGAAATAAATTAAATTGTAAACAATTTTTTTAACCTGGCTGATCACTGTGGAGAAGTACATCTACCACATCTCGGACAAATTTTATACATAATTTTTATAAAACTATCAGCATGGCAGTCACACCTAAAAACAAATATACAGCTTGTGTCTGTCTGTTTGTTCAGTTAAATCACTAAAATGGTCCAATTTCTATATTATTTTCACTAGCAGATAGTGGATCTGAGAGTCCTTTCTCAAAAATTGGCAATGGAGCTGTAATTCACCAAATGTTGCAGATGTCCATGTTAGTGACTACTTTTGTTCATTTGAACTGATTGCTTGTTCGTCTAGGAGAAATAGAAGGCCTTTAAAAATATGAGCTACCCTCATTTCAGAAGTATTATTTAGATTATAATTCAGATGTAATTTTGTCACTAGTCTAATTTATTTAAAGATGTTTAGAGTTTAATGATGTTTCTATTATAGTAGTGTCTAGAATTGTTAATTTTAACAAAGGCCCGCGGTATAGCGTTGCTACTGCATATGAATAGCATTGAGAATAAAAAAAAGTATTTTATATTTTTCATCTGTAATTCTAGATGAGCCATCGCAGCTCGGCCAGTGGGTCATCATCGTCTTCGTGGTCGGGTCGCCGTCAGTCGGGGAGGCCACGGGCGCCACCTCGACGTCGCCCAATCACTAAGGGCAAGGAGGTGCTCACTCACATTGTCACAGAATGCTTCCGGCTCTCATTCATGTCTGGAATACAGCAATGCTATTATGACAGCAGGTTGACTTTGGAAGTAGTAGTTAATTCAGCCAGTCTGATAAACCTCTACCACAATCGAGATTTCTCTACTCATGTGGTTGCATTATCGATCCCGATACCTTCATACTACAAGAGAATGTTTAATCACTGCTCCGCAAAGGCAGCGAGCAACAGTGGTAGTTATGTTGCTAGCAATGGGTAAATATGCAATAAAAATTCTGTTCAAAAGCGTATTTTGAGTCATGAAGTGAAGCTTCCATTTGTTTCTTTATAGTACATACTCTTGGATTAGTTCATTGTTTATAACACAAAAATCAAAACAAAAAAGTTAGAAGAAAAAAATGCCCGGATATGCAGATAGTGGTTATGTGAAGTAATATATTTTTTCTTGTAGATCAACTCTTGCAATCTACTCTGTAACACAATGGTGCTAGATTAAATTTTATCAATGTTTGATTAGTACCAAATCAATTGCTAAGCTGTTGTGTTGGATGTTATTAACGTAACCACGTGTTCAGGCGTCGCGGCGTCGTAGCGCAGTGGCGCGCCGCGCGGCTTGGCGCGGCCGTCGCGCTCCGCCCTCGGACGCTTCGGACGTGGGCGCAGATTCCGACTCGGAGGACCAGTGGATCGAGTTGGACGACGCCTGTGAGTATCCTTTCCTGTCCTATATGCAGGCTAAACTAACATTATGTATGGAGCAGCATGCCATTATGTGACTAGTGGAGTGTGATATAGTAAATTTTATCGGTTCACCTTGCGCTGCTGGGTATTTTTAGGGTTGGCGTCAACAAGTTTATTTCCACCCTCATGCAAAATACGCGCTTATTTCTAGAATTGCATATGTGGTTTATAAGTATAGAATAGAAGAAACCTGTAGGGGAACACTGTGCTCCTTTATATTTTGTTCCAACAATGGATGACAACACTTCAGACAATAATAGTTCAACTGGCATGCTCGTATGACAAATATTGTAATACACAAATACATGATGAAACATCATTCGATAATTTAATTTTTTTTATCTTTGTTCATGCATCAGGACTGTACCAAATATACTTCATTAATTTCAATGTACAATATTCCTTAAATAGAAAATTATACTGGGCTTTTCAGCTTGTATGGTGCTACTGTTACTGAATAATTCCTCTTGTGGGAATATGCAATTGTTAATGTAATTACATGCATTTATAATAATTGTTTTTACCTACAAAAGTCTTATTGAAACTTGTTACCCTATTTTAGTTAATTTTTTCTTTATAATCTGTAACCAGAATACATATTTTATGTACACTACTTTCAGCTGGTCTCTCAGACACGTCTTCTGGCAAGGAGACGGTGGCTGTTGCAGAAGTGGACTGCAATGACTACCCCAAGGAACCTGTTAGTATATTCCCTATATAAACCTCGAGGGGTGTCCTTCAAAGCTCCACGAATCTTGCGCTCACTAGAGACTCCGCACCATCCAGGCTGGTTTTTTTTTTGTTTTGTTTATATTATTATAAAAGGGAATTTTTGCAGGAAGGTTTTGCTTTAACCACCTCGAGATGATTTGAAACATTTTTATCCTTTTAAAATGTTTATTAGTCATAGTGAATTAGGTATTTTTATGAAATTGAATTGAGAACTTCTCTTTCACTTGCTTCCTATTGGAATGAAAACTTAAAGATGACATAATTTATGGAAAGTTAGGGTTGTATGGTGGTAGCTACGTACTAAAACCATCTAATCCTGTGCTTTGAAGGAATGTGGTATCTCTGTTCAGAACATAACCATGTCCCATAGCTGTTCTATGACAGCTCGTCCCGGGCCAACCTGAAATAGCTCAAAGTATCTTTGCAGATACAACACGATGGGTAGAGCCTATTGGCATCCTCGGAATGATTACGTGGGTGATAAAGACCCTTATTCTAATTGCTCACTTCTAATCTGTACTTAACCTGTACAATATATCATGCTTACAGGCGGAAGCACCTGCATTGGGGCAGTTCTTGTTACCGTTGCTGGGTTCAGGGCCAGCGCCGCCAGAGCCTGACCACTTTCTCATTCGGCATGAGGACATTTTGCAGGTGAGAAGAAATGTTTAGATTATTAGCAAGCAAAACTCACCATATTTTTGTTAGTCTTCTACTGAAAATATTGTAGATGGGTAACATCTTACCAAATAAATCATTTTATACTAATTAACTATAAAAATTTAATGGGAGAGACAGAAAACGTAAGGGAAAGGATAAAATGTTTTTACGTTTATTAAGAATAACTTTCGTTTGTGCGGCTAAAACCGCATCGTCGGTTAATACCAGCTGAGATTGCAGTTAAGTACGAACCTAAAATAAAAATCTAAAAATGATATCTATGATATGACTATAACCTTATTGCCAGCTCCTTGCCTCAGCTGAAGAGAGTGTACGGGATGAACTTCCTCTAGAAGATGACGAGATCGCGTTGGATTCACAGCCCGATATGTAAGTATAATAATAAACATTCCACTTTTTCTTTATCCTTCGCAAAAGAGAGGTTTTTAACAAAGTAAGGTGCACATATATTCCCTAGTGGATTAACTTTATCGTTATTTTGGAGCAAATGTTAATCAGTCGATCAGATTTTAATGATCACTGACAAAATGTTTATTGTAAATAAATAATATTTTAATATTTACTTAACAGGCTGCCAGGTGGTGACATGTTCGTGTGCGAGGAGGCGCCAGTCTCGCCGGAGGAGGAAGCCGACCTATTGCGTTACGTCTGCGGTAACAACTTTTTAATATCTACGACATGCTATCGCTCGGCTTGAATGCTGCTATTAAATACAATAATTGTGAACCTCTTACTGTTCTCTAGGAATTGCTACAAGCATTATTTCAAGGAACAAATGTGTTCTGATTTTGTCTAAATTTCTCTCTCTCACCCACTCCTCCACTCTCCGCCCTCTCCCCTTTTTCCGATTCGTCTCTCTCTCTCTTTTTATATTTATTTGTCCTCGTATTATCCTTATTATAATATTTTTGTTACAAACAAATAGAAACCGAACCCGAGGGGACCTCTACTGAAGAGTTGGGAAAGTTCAAACCTGTGGAGGACTGGCTGCTGGGTGTGTATCACTCGTGGTGCGAGATCAGTGCGCTCATGTACACGCTCATCGGCACCGAGATGTAAGTGGTCCGTTTTTTTTTACAATGACAATGAGTAAGAAGATTGTGGTGCGACAGTTGACCAGAAGGCGCCAACTGTGGTATATAAGTCAGAACTTTGAATTTTACAAGTGTTGATATCAGTAGCTGTACTGCCACTCAATCCCGAAATTTCCGGCATTTTCCTTTATTTTTTTTTATAGCAATATAAAGCACTAAAATTAATTATAATTGCTACGAAACTCAGATACGACAATAAAGACAAAGCAATGAAAAATTAAGTTTTACATTATGTATGTTTTTATATAGATGCGTATGCTTGGGCTCGCCCTGTAGGTACGCCCTGACTGATAATAATGTGTCTGGTGTGTCGTTCTCACCAGGAGCGTGGAGACCGTGCGCTCGGAGTGGTCCTACCGTGCCTCGTTCGGCTGCCACTGCCGGCTGTGTCTCTGCCTGGCCAACAACGCGGGCGCGCTACACCGATTCCTGCGCGGCCTGGTGTGGTCGCTCGCGCACGGTTAGTCATGTGGAGGGGGGGGGGGGGGGGGGGTTTGTTTATTTTTTTTTTTTGTGGGGTTAAAGGTTTTTTGGTGTTTTTTTTTTTTGGGTTTGTGCCACAAAAAAAATTAAAATGGTTACCCATTTAAAACACCA
>DWQX01002621.1:0-20992 GCA_018245475.1 Pharmacophagus antenor | reverse complement strand
CAGGATTGAAAATCAATAAAGTGGTATGCTTAGATTTGTATTAGTAAAGGATAATTAAAATTTAATATAATTTCTACAGTAACGAAACTGATCAAATCACCATTCCACCATTCGGTGTAATCGAGACATTGTATTGTATACGTTAGTATATTCTTTATATATGTTAGTTGGCCACACATTTGTCGGCAGTCAGATAAAGCTGGTGCGCGAGGAGTGGTGCGCGTACGCCCGCGCCGCCGCCACCGCGCGCGTGCTCGACCAGCTGGAGCGCGGGAACGCGCTGCGCCGCCTCGCGCGCCACCACCACGCCCACAACAATTACGCCATGCACAACGGTGAGCGCGGCCACCACATTGTTGCGTAATGGATGAGCTAGTTTATAAGTAATCTGTGGACAGGTCCCTTCGCCTACTAACTACGACATAATTAACCTCCTCAGCGAAGATATTTTATTAACAAAAGAGTAATATAAGTAAATTTAGAAATTGCTGTGAAACCTTTTAATTCATCAATGATCAAGTATGCGAAAGGTAGAGAAATATTAAAATATATCAAAGATTTTCATCTATATATTAATGTCAGTTCACATACGTGACCAAGGGCGTGAAGAGGTGAATTAATTAAAAAAAAATATAAACTCACTGCAATACGAAACCGGATTTAAAACTGTGTAAATATGATAACATGTGGCGCACGAAACATTTTTTTTATATCTAGTTGATCTCCGACATTAGAATTTAGTTAAACTGTATTGTGTGGAAATTTATTTCTTAATAGTATCTGTCATTACTAATAAAAGAATATGCGATGTTAGGTACAGTTTAAGAGAATACTTAATAGTAAGTAAAATAAAAGCATATATTTACTTTTATATATTTACACATATGTACATATATATAATTTTCTACTTTACTTTCGTCGCTTAATTTTCCACACTGAACCTGATACAAGCGGACGAAAATATCACTTTCGCTTATCAGACGTGCTGTCGGACTGTGCAGGTGGCGAGCTGATGGACGAGAAGGCGAAGCGGCTGACCGCCAGCATCCGCGCCATCACCGCCGAAGTGAAGGCCGACGCGTCGTGGGAGGGTCAGTTCGTTCATACTTCAGTAATGCTGTTAACAAAAAAAAAGATGGATGGGCTGCTTAGTGAGGAATGCGCGTGCGAATGGTGAGAGTGTAAAGATGGCGGCCGATAGAGATGCATCGAGGGAGAAGACATGCTGTGTCGACCTTAAATGAATGGGATAAAGCCAAGTGAATGATGATAATGCAAGCGTTCTACTGCGGCCGCACGTTGAATTTTTGCATCGTATCGCATCGCATGAGTCGGCATATATAGTGACTTGACCATATATATGACCAACACGCTGCCATCACACCGAAATAAACATTCTATTTACTTACTTCCACCACGCTTTAACACACTATTTTCAGTCCCGGCGGCTCCTTGTAACCTACCGTGTCCATTGCTCTGTGAGGATATACATATATGCCTTTGTAGAGTTAAAAACGTAAAACGCTCACTGTTTGGCTCCGCCCACTGGGTGGGCGTGGCGTGTTCGCCTATTGTTTCTCAAACGGACGTGGCGTGTGTCGCTGGTGCGCAGGCGCGACGGCTGCGCTGCTCGAGTGCGCCGAGGTGACGGTGGAGCGCGCCGTGTTCGCGCGCCTCTACCTGCAAGTGCTGTTCCCCAACGGCGACGGCGACATCTCGCGCGACCAGTGAGTACCGCACGCACTGTACACACTGTGACAGATTAAATTCACTAACGACATAATAAATTGTCTCTGCTCACCAGTGTCGAGATATTAAACACATTGCGTACGGGTAACGAGATATTTCGTTTTCGGCAAATCGATGTATAACTCGTATTCGTTTGGTAATTTTTTTTTTGGGTCTATATAGCGTAGATATTATCATTATGTATCCTACCCTATTAGTTATTGTACCTTATAAATATCTACACAATACAGACCTGAAAAAAAATTACGTAAAATATGTAAAGATCGCGTAAGTTTTACTCAAGAATAATTTATGTTAATATAAAACCGAATACAAAATAAAAATGTACGTATCCTCTTTTTATTGTTTGGCAAACATGATTATGAAGCATTCGAAAGAAAAAAAATTCAAAAGAGCTTCAGACTTTTTTATGTTGACGACAAAGTGGTAGTGGTATCATATTTGCTATTTCACGGTTGTCAGAAGTAATACCTTTTGCGTGCTGCTCGCGTAAAGTATATTAGACTTATTAGGCGCATGCTATACCTCCGTAGAGGCTGTAGCGTACCCATAATGCGCAGTTTATAATTTAATAGGTCATAAAACATACAAAATACTATTTGCATGCACATAGTTCATAATTAAAAAAATATGTTTGTGCTTTGCGCAGCGTGCTGAGCGAGCACATGCGCCGGCTGGCCGCGTGCACGAGCGCGTCGCGCGCCGGCGTCGCGGCGCGTCACCTGTGGGCGGCGCCCTACCCGCACGCCCAGTTGCAACTGCGCCACCTGCCCGTCTACCGCACTCCTCGCGACAAGGTACCACCCGCCTCGCGCACTAACCAATCTAGCCTTTTTTTATTCTTTAATAATTTCTCCAAAAAAAAAATCGAACTTAAGATAAATAGTAACTGAAATTATGAACTGGTGCGAAATAAATATTACTTTCTTTGTTTTAATTTTTTTTTTAATCTAATAGACTACTTTTGAGGTAAATTATTTGCAACGAAGAGAGAATAATCAAAATTGCGTAGTTCCCCAAATAAAGTAACAGTTCTGCAGTGCGCAAAGAGTAAATTCGTCATTGTGAAGACTATCGCCTGTCCTTTTCACACACGTGTAACCAACATAGTGCTTTCTCGCTTGCGCGCGTTGAGCCGTCGCTACTAGGTTTATTCGGTGTGGTGTATATACAACGTCTCCGTTTGCCGTTCGCAGCTGTCGTGCATCATGCGTTGCGTGTCGTCCATCATGTCGGTGCTCGCGCTGACCGACGGCAGCGCCCCCTCCGCCGACGACCTCACCCCCGTGCTCGTCTACGTGATACTCAAGGTGACGTCACGCACCGCCGCACACGCGACCACAAAATTTCTTTATAAAATACAATCTTTACAATTAATTTTAATCGTCGATCAGTTTAATTAGTCACAGTTTGCAACACGCCGTCCTATGAGAATAACTGACTATAAAAACATTTCTTGTCAGCACACGGCGTAAATAGAACTGAAAGTTTTATTTGTTTGAGAGAGGAAGGGAGATAAGAAATAATTCTTATTTTAAATATAACCCATGACATCCATAGAAGTAACAGAACATATAGGTCTCCGAGTTCAATTTACAGAATCCTATATTAATAACATATATCTGTGGGTTATCAGACATGAGATAACAGGTACCTCACCATAAGTTAAGTGATAGGCTATATTTAAATCTTCAATGGCTTTAGCATTTTAAATCATTTGATCACTTGAAATTGTGACTTGAAAGATTAAATTGTATCTGTGACAATAGGGCTGAAGGACGGTGAAGTGTCCTTGTCCGGAATACTCTTGATCACATGGCTGTCAACAGCGGGAACACATGCTGTTTTGGCGATAGATTGGCAATATGATGAGCGTTCTTAGCTAGGCTTTAACTTAACCCTTTGCATTGTGAACCATTCTGGACGCTGGCTACCTCCACTACTCCGTACTAGAAACGCACATGACCCGACTTTTTATTTTTATCGCAGTTTTAAATCAAACTTAAAAACTCCTCGAATATGACAAACCGTTGACGTTGCGAATTAAAGCTAGATATTTAATAAGTTAATAAATATTGTTATGAATATTTATTTATTTATCATCATAAACAACCCGCTCTCCACGACCAGGTGAATCCATCTTCGCTGCTGTCCACCATCGAGCTGGTAAACGCGCTGGGCGGCGCGGCGCTGTGCGGCGAGGCGCTCTACTGGTGGACGCAGTTCTGCGCGGCCGTCGCCTACATCAAGACCATGGACTACCCGGCGGACACCTAGCGCCAGCGATCGCGCCTGGTAATTTAACTAAACCTCCGCCCCCTCTCTTTCTCTCCTCCCATTCCCCCACCCGACACCTGCATGCACATAACCGTAAAGGTGCAAATAAATGCCGACCACCCACGTACCGCTACTCGTATTATTATGCTGTGCGCGCAACTCCATTGCCGTTTAACTTAAATATATCAATCGAGGTCAAGTATTAATCCATTGTCTTTTTTATTTGTTATGATCTAACATTTCACCTACATTCCACTTTTCATCTGATGTTAAGTGACAATGAGGCAGTAGAAAGTGAATCGCGTTCGCTTAGAATACTCCTGGCTTTTTTTATTGAACACGTTTTGCCCGTTTTCGTTTCCAGAATGCAGCGCTTTTGAAGGCTAAATTGGAAATGTACCGGCGGAACACCCAGCGCCGCTGTCGCCGGCACACCGTGTAAACGTTATAATACCTTATAGCGTACGTGATATAGTTTCATTTGGCATAGCAAAATTATGCTCAGCTTAATATCATTCATTCAATTTGACAGTCAGTTTAGCTTATTTTTTTTTTATCACCTAAACTATAAAGCCGAGGTCTAGAGTTCATACAGCCGCGTCTTTGATATTTTCCTTATCCGATTACAGGATAGGCCTAACAAAAACTTGAAAATAAGCAGACGCGTATTTAACGTTGAAGCCTAAATTTCATAAATTGGTCAGTTATCTTTTTTATAATGAATGAAGTATAGGGAACCATTTTAGAAATTTTTGTTGCCAAAATTCACGTAAAGTTGCTTGTTTTAAAAATGTCCAAAAGATATTAAGTGAAACGCTACTTGAATTTGGTTATACATGTAAAAGACATTTAGGGTTTAGACTAAAACTTACCGTTAGGTAATATTTTCATATATATATAACAATGCACTGAAAGAAGTGACATTGGCCTAAACACTATTGGTGCCAAATATATACATAGAGTTAACACACGATTGCGGCTGTTAGCAAATTAAAGACCGCTCACAAGATTTCTCGTTCTTCACTTTCCTTGTTACGGAGAAAATTATAACAAAAACAAATTGTTTGTAAATTTATTACAATATATTTATGAAAAACAGATTTTTTTTCTAAATTTAAAAGTTTTACAAAACTTGCTTCATAAATAACAAAATTTGTGATGATTTCGGAACGCATAAGTTTTTTCCAAAATTTTCCGGTCCTTAATGCATTAGTATCATTTGTTTCCGAACAAAGATTTTGAATTCTCATTTATATAGTATCTACTATATAAACTTACCATAGGGTTACCATCAACAATATGTAATTGTAATCAGTACTATTAGCGTAATATAAAAAGCATCATATAATAACTTTCATCCCGTCCCTAATCCATTGCGCAGCTATAACATAGGAATTTTCATCTCCTGAAAATAATTCATCATATTGTATGTAGCCTTCAAATAGCGTCGTCAAAGTTACTTGCTTACCAATCGTTGTATATTTTAGATGTGTATCCATATTATATTCTTGTATTTTATCTTTAAGATTAACTATCTCAACTGTATATCTAAAACTGTAAACTATATTTATTCCGTAATTAAGTGAAAAGAATTATAAAAAAAAAATATATAAATTTATTTCCGCTCTGCATTTAAAACCGTTTCTTATTAACGCGGAGTAATCGATGTCTCATGTTTAACGTAAGAATAATAAATACTATCTATATTTGTAATCTATGGTTTCCATAACTTATACTCGCGTATTATATACGAAATTTAAAAAAAAAAATCGCACGTCGACTGTGATTATAGAGAAATACTCGATGAAATGGAACTGTATTTTTGGATAAAGGTTGGAACGTGTGATATTAAGGAATAAAAGTGTAGGAGAAATAGGCTGTAGGGTTACCATAATGTGACGTCTGGAAATAGTAAGTGTATTAAACTGTATTCAGGAAAGGGCACAAGCTTTTTTTTTTTTAAATTGTATTTTTTATTTTTCAGTCGAAAACAAAAATAACCTTTGGAACTATCTTTTCTTCCGTAAACAAATGCTAGAATGTAACTTTTTCTATTATGAAATACATTAAAAATGGAAATTTAATTTTATTATAAATGACCTAAATTAAATTTTTTTAATCTCTTATTCCACACAGGTTATATATGCAGATATTAATTTTAATAATGGCCAGTACGAATACTTGATATTTTTTTATTTAAATAATTACACAATTTTATTTTTGACATAATACATTTTGCATATTAAAAAAAAAACAAAGTATTACATTATCAAGCATTATATTTCAATAATTGCTACTTCATTCTTGAAATATATTTATGTTATTAATTAGAGTTTAAGGTTTATTTTTATTTAATATAGATATTCTTTGATTCCATCGTAAATAAGTTCAAGTTTGAGTTTGTGAATGTTTCAATTTCATTTCCTGCACTCGCGGGAATATATCTGGGTTGATAATTTAAAAAAAAAGCAGTATTCTTAAACACTAGCACAAAACCCAAATTGAATCCTAGGATACTCTTAAAAATGTTTATTTCATTGTACAAAATCTGTAAATTGGCTTTCTACTAGATCTTCTGATTACTAATGTTGGCCTAGTTTAAGTATAATGTATCTATAGTGTTAGTTTGAATAACTTAAAACAGGGAGTGCCATTTTCATTCTTATGGTTATACGTTTCGTTAGTTATTGGGGCGATCGCTGCTTCCCGTCTCGAATTATAGACGTGACGGTTATATCAGTGCGTCAAGGTTGAGTCACGTATTATACTTTCATAAAATTCATCTTGTGATAATTACGCGTTAAAAAATCTTAACTTTTAAAGTGTATAAATACTTTATTTATAATTCATAAAACTTATCGTGACTTAACCTTTTTATGTTGATTATAGTACGCACATCGGAACTGATATTTTATGTATGTATATGGAATATGTTGCGAAAAGTAATATATTTCATTAATGTAGACTTAAGTTATTTTCTGAGCTAAGCACCAGTTTATTTTGCACTATCTGCGCAAAAGATATTCAAATCGTAATAAAACTAGTGGAGCATGAAGAAATAATCTGAATAGATCCCATACTATTATTAACTAAATAGTTATTAAATAAATTGTAACAGATATAATCTAAGAACCTTTCCAGTAGGATTTGATCTGTAGTTATGTCAGTATTTATTCCGCTCTAACCCTTCATCTACGATATTTCGAAATGTCATTATCAGTAGTAGTCCTATATAATCAATATATACCAATAAAGTAATCTTGGTCAGTTTTCAGTGTTTCATTTGTAAGCTTCCCATATTGCATTTCATATATAATCGGTGTATACATTTACTAAACCAGGTATGGTCAATAAAACATGCCACAAACTTTACTTTTAGTAATCCCAAAAATTTAGTTTTTTTTTTTAAGTTGTAAACTGTGATATGGGTAATTCCTTGGCTTGTGAATACTCACTGTTGAGCAGAGGCAAAAACTATTGTGCACGTTTTGTATAATATCTAAAATATTTCTCAAATAATTTTGAGCACTTAGCGTTGACGAATTAAGCAATACCTACTAATACTATAGAAAGATCAATAGTTAATATTTTAATGATAAAAATTGACTACACGAAAAACGTTATGAAATACATAAAAAATATTAACTCTTGTGCTAAAAAACTACATTCTTCTAGCAAGATATTTCATTCATACATTTGAATCACCCCGTTAGCGTTCACGAGTCTAGTCACGCAGTTACCACCGGTATCTACGTCAGTTATGCGGTGAAAATGGCGCGGTAACGGTTGTTACAAGTCACGTCGGACGAAAGCAAAACGTATGAAACTTAACTTGATGTTATGATGACAAAAACATATGCCGAAAATGATTCTTTAATATATGTAATAACATAAATATATATGTATTGTAAATAGAAATCTACTTATATATTTCGTAAATCACATCCGACAGATTAAAGAATAAAATTGATAATGTTTATAAAAAAGTATTGGTGAAAAAATGAAACTAAAACTTTGGCATACATAGTTTATTATGTACTAGATTTTACATATTTTTAAGACTCTTATGAACAACACCACTTTGTAGCAGCACTGAAACAAAAAAAAAGTCAATTAGTTGGAGGATCGAACATTCGAGAACATATTACTTGAGGCCACCATTTTAAATATCAGTCAACATTTCACGTCACGGCATTCAGGAGTAGCAAATCAATTGTTATAACATCATATATATATATACCACTTCATACTTTTGTACTGACAGTTTTGCCCTATAAATCTAATAAAGCTTTCAATTCACAGAAAAATGTACCTTATCACAATGAAATAAGACCTATGATCTCGGCCTCTCCTTTTTCTCTTTGTACAGGGCGAGGAGGGATACGTTGGCAACTTTCACCACCTGAAAAACGAACGGATGAGCAAACATTAGCAAGTACAAACAAACGCGGAAAGTTTTTCCCCACATGCCAATTCTACAGTTTGGCTGTTTGCATCACCACCACAAAGTAGAAAATACTTCCGAATTTCTTTATGCTAATCATATTTAGTGTACCAACTCAGAATACATACAATTTAGCTACATTGTGTTAAATCATAGCACATCGTAGCAAGACATTTCAGATTTAAGGTACATTTGCCTATTATGGGAATGTTATTTTTTTAGAGAATGCCAATTAAAATTTTAACTAGCATCTGTCGCGAATTTAAAACAGCTACTGCCACAATTTTATGTAGACATGAAAATATTATAATTGTAATAATAAGGTAACAATATGAGATAAGGTTTTTTTTAACACATTTGTTTATACATTCTTGATCGGCCTATATGCTCCATCCAAATATATTCTGCTACTGCCCTGAAAGTCTAGAATGCCCACAACAGACTGGATCCTGTCCATGCTGAGAATATTCCAGACATGAGACAAATATTAACTGTAAAAAAAAACCAGTGCCATTGTTTTCTCCATACAGTAAAAGTTTAACTATTAAAAAAAAACACGCGACTAGTACACTAGTAAGCACTATACCTTAAACCTGACTCCGGGAATGTCACCGACGGCGTGACCTTTACGACCGAACCCGGCGACCAGCACTTCATCGTTCTCCTCAATGTGGTTGAGGCAACCGTCGCGCGGCACGAACGCCGTAACCTTCTTGCCGTTCTTGATCAGCTGGACCCTGACGCACTTGCGGATGGCAGAGTTTGGCTGCTTGGCCTCAACACCACTACAGAGAGAAACCAAACAATTATTTTTTTTAATCAGTCTGCTAGAACAATTGACCTTAATTTCGCATGTAATGAGGCCGTATACGCTACTGCCAAAACAGGAACGCTGTTATGGCGGCAGATTTACATTGAAGATAGCAGACTACCCACACAATTTTTATAAAACCCTACTACTATTTAGGATATGTTTATTACTAATTGAACATATGTATAGAATACAAATATATTATTCACAATTATATTTTAATAATATTAATTATGTTCACCTGTCATAACAATGTGCAGAGATCGACATTTATATCGTTCAACATGTTACCCGCCAGAGGGTTTTTTTCTGTTTTCCCTTGCGGTCTAGTGAGGCGTATACAGAATGCAATTTGACAATCCTTTATTCGGCAATTAAAAGTTAAGTAAATATTGATTAAGATTAAAGTTTTTTGTAATTATTTTAAGCTTAGAGAATTTTTTTATACAACACATGGTCAAACTTTTTTCATAGTAAATTTCAGCGTGGATCCTGTACGCCCCACGTGGTAGATAACTTGCTAATATGAACAAAGTTTTTTTTTTAACAAAATAGCACTAATATTGATTTTTCAATATGTTCAAACCAAAGTTATTAATCATAGCCCACTGCTGCTTGGTCAAAAAAAGTGCCTAAAGCATCTATCTGAATGTTCTTTAGGCAACTTAACCCTTTAACTGCTATATGCGCATCATACATGCGTCTTTTAAAAATCATTGGTGCAGTATTTCGTGGCTTATATCTTTTAGTGAAATCACTAGTATGTTATTTTATCACTTATGTGTTCCACTGAAACCCAAAGGCCTGCTTTAATTATTGGTGTGCGTGTGCAAGTTCCCGCGAAGTCGTTCAAACCGCTTAGCAGTCAATGGGTTAAATCTAAACCAATAGATGTAATTATGTCATAGTTTATTATAACACTCACTACTGTCTTGAAAGACATGATTCTGGATGTATATAGAAAACAAAGTTTTCATTTGGTGATAATGTAATAACGCAATATGACAATAATAATATACAATAAATACATAACCTCCAAAAACGTTAAATAAATAACAATCATAATTAGCACAAACTTGCAATAAAAGAAAACAAACTATATAAGCATAAATAAAATATACAAATATTAATAAATAAAAACTGTTCTATTCCCTATCGATTTTCACACCACATGTAACTGCATCTGGATAAAACTATCAACAATATTCATTGTTTTTAAATTCAAACTGTAGAATTACAAAATAAAAAGTTTTATCTTTACTTAATATATGTGTAAATGAAAATAGTTTACATTAAGAGCACCGTTAGTTTCTGTAGTAAACAAGTAGCGTAAAGTAACAGTTTATGTAAATACGTTCGACGAGTCCTCGTGGTGAGTACGTTGACCCCGTCGTGCGGCGTCCGTCAGTTTGAATCTCCGCTAGTGCAATACGCCGCGGCCACTCGCAGTATTATCCTGTGATTGTAAAAGGAACACATTCACAGGCATAATACCGCGTATGGCCGCGCGTCCTTTTCGCGCGGCGCCAGAATCCAAATGCGTGCCCGCGCTTCCTTGCGCATCAACACGCGAGTGCACACATTTTGCCCGCCGCGCCTCATTAGCATTCCTTGTTAATACAACACACTTTAATTATCACTGACGCATACAAACTACGGAGCAGAAGTGTACTCACACTTTTTCTAGGACGATGCCCTTAGCGTGAGATGCACCACCGAAGGGATTAGCCTTCCATCTCGTGCCCATGTGAGCCTTTTTGTAATCTTTGTCTGCCCATCGTTGCTCGCGACGATGGTTCACGTGCTTCCGCGCGGTACGTATACCACGGGGTTTACCTGAAATCGTAAGTCGCCGGTTATCACTTACATCGAAACTTGAAACCGAAATCGATACACTACAATTTTAGACCCATATTCAAAAGGGGAAATCAACATTTGTACCTAGTCATCGAAGAAACGTTAATGAGATGGAAAAAGATTTAAATAAACACCACGAGAAAAACATGTCTGCGCCATGGCCGACACCTAAGCACACAAGATATTTACGAGTAAATATGCTCATAACTATATTTTAAATTGAAACAAAATGCACTTTCACATATCGGGCGTTAATAATGCACTTAAAAACACAATTAAGAAGTAAATTTTAAATAAACTATAATATTAACAAAACAAAACTACTCCTTACCCATTTGGATAGCACGACAGCAATCGGCTACGGATGGGAAAAGAAATAATCAGTCGTCTGACCAACCACCGCTTTCATTTTCACATTGCTGCCAACATACATAAATTGAATATTAGTTGCCAGATTAAAAGCTAATTTAGCTTTTTAAAATACTTATAATACAAAATTATATTATTAATAATGGTTGAGTTATTTGAAATATTAATAATATCTAAGTTTTATCGTCAAAGTCAATGCAGATATTTATAGTTAAAAAAAGTCCGATCATCAGATAAACTGAAGGATGTTTTAGGTTACTATTACTTCTATAAAAAACGAAATTCACCATAAACCTAAAAGTTTTTGTAACATACATAAGAGAAAATTTATTTCAAAAATTGATTATAGTTAAGTATACTATAATCATACTGTAAAAAGAAATTATAATTACTTTTCTGAACTTATGTTCAGCAAGTTTTAATTTATGGCAGTATACACTTTATTTACTGTTAGATTGCTAATATTATGACTAACCATTTCATAAGATCGTGAAACATTATATGTTAATAAAAATGCTATACATATTACAAATTAACTATTGATTCTAATTTACAAAAAGACTATCTTTTTGCTCTTTTGTAAAATGCACAACGATTTTAAGTTAAATTAGGTATTTTAGGTTTTCGGCGATTTATAGGTTAGCTTATTTAAATATTTATTAATAAAATAAATAGTAAGTTTGAACATAATACATGTATTCGGTAGGTCTCAAATTGCAATAATAATTTCTCGTATAAGCCGAATTTCTTTATAGAAAAGAGAAAAAAAATAATAAATCTAGGGTGATCTTTCGAGAAGACAGACGTCAACGTCAAACTTTTGACAAGGCCTTGTTCTTCTATGCTATGAAAGTATTAAAATTTCTTTAAAAAAAATTGTGCTTGAAACGATTTTGTTGTCGTGATTTTGACAACTAATACACTTAATTCTAAAATGACCTTAAATTTAGGAAGAAAAGATGGCGGTCCAGGTTATGTCGGTATTCAATTTTGTCAAGAATGCAATAACATGCTTTACCCGCGCGAAGATAAAAACAACAAAGTACTGCTTTATGCCTGCAGAAATTGCGATTATAAGCAACTAGCAGACTCCAACTGTGTATACGTAAATAAAATTATGCACGAAGTAGACGAATTGACGCATATTAACCCGGATGTTGTTAGTGACCCAACTTTACCGCGCACTAAAGATCATATGTGTCCAAAATGCAATCACCGGGAAGCTGTTTTCTTCCAAGGACAAACGAGACGCGCTGAAGAGGAAATGAGATTATATTATGTTTGTACAAGTTGTAAACACAGATGGACTGAGTGAATTTGGTTTGTTTCAGTTTGTATTATGCATAAGTTATAACTTACACATTATTTTACTAAGCTACTTTACAATGTTTAATTATACAGTGTGTGATAAGTAATCTACATTTTATTTGAAATACAGAACCTTGAAAACTTGATTAAATTGCTTTAATTCCATATTAAAGTAAAGTAGTAGTACATTTAAAATTATGTAATAATCCTTTAAATAAGTGGTCCTCAAACTTTTTTTCTCATAGACCATAGACTCGTATATTCTTATAACTACTATAAATGTCACCAGTTGAGTCCTAACCATTAATTTGGAGTGGTTATAAGAAAAATTGTACATTACCTTGTGTCCTATTTATTAAAATCAGTAATGTGCCTGTAGGCCATTCCCGAAAATATATGATGTGATTTTTCACATTTTTTTCAAATGGAGTGTGCTGAACTAACGGGTGTGTGTAGTAGTACCGCTTTTCTTAAAATAATACTAATGAATTTACTATTTATATGATTAAAAATAAACATTGACAATATACCATTGTCAAAACATGAACTATGAACTGCAGAGTGCAAATAAATAAATTTAAAAAGTAATGATAATTGTAATGAGAAGGATGTTATTGCAGAACTGACAGCAAATTATCAATAATTGGGCTGTGAAATTGAGAATGCTCAATTCTTTAAAGCGCCAACATGGATAGTGGCACTCTGGGTAGACCTGACCCCTAGAAACCACTGTTCTAAAGTATAGTGATCCTCCTAATAAAGTATGCTATGTAAAACCAATTTCTCTAATAATTTACATAGAGAGTAATAGAGATTCATAATTTAATTTAAATTAACAGTGATGCATTTAAATCATGAAAACCAACAGTAAGCACTATATTGCTTTTTTTTTTTAATACAACTTATTATATGTTTTATAGAAAAATTCTTACAGATTCATTTATGTTCATATATATATTGTAAAAATGTATCAAAATGAAAACAATAAAGCATGCATGTAATTTTACATATATTGCCGTTTTACAATAAACATTTTGTAAAAAAATTTACTAAGTCAATGAGGAGAAAATTAAAAGAAAATAAAATACTTTCTTTGTTGTTATTCTTTATTTTACTATAACAAAAGCAAGCCTGTCCTAATATAACAGTTAACAATTCACAGCCATCAATTAACAATAAAGTGCATAGTTTTTAGCATTAACACACTAGATCCAATTGTTTTTATTAATGTTCATACATTAAGAGCCACATCAGATCCCAGGGACCGGTGCTAAACTTTCCGTTCAAGTCCCGTCGGTCCCTACAGATTGACGGTAGTTATACTTGTCACAGCTTTTGTTGTGGTCACACCGTACTTGCGAGGCTGAATGTTTAATTTTGACAGAATGATTTCAAACAAGGAATTATTTTGATAAAAGCCATATATACTTAATGTATTTGTTAAAATATGTATTAATTAAAAAAGATAGCCTCTTATTGTGGCTTGAAAAGACACATATATGGCATGTTTATTCGACGTGGCAATTAACATCTTAATGTTGGTTAATTTAAATTTTTATATAGTTAATCCTACCACAACAGTAGGATCACACAGGAATTTGAAAACCCCTGGGTAAATATGTCTGAGACCAGAACATTTAGCTACAGCACTTAAGTATTCAATTATTTTTGTAAATCACTCCGATTGTAAAAGTAAATTGTCAAATATATCAAACGGTTCTTAGCAAAATTCTTTAATTTCCATTTTATAAGTAAGTTAATAATGAAAATAATACCTGTTATTATTTTTATAATTCACAAATTGCTTACATAGAGCAATGTAATAGTTAAATTTAGAAAGAGAAGTAATTGAATTTCATGTGAAATTTGTGTTTTCATATTGCATATGTTAATTATCCTTTTCGTATCTAAAACAAATGATATTTGTAGGTTTAAGTACAGTAATATTTAATACTAACATGAGTTGAAAGTTAATTTTAATAAAATTTTATTTAATACATTTAAATTTCTGTTAGAAAAAGAAAATATAACATAGAAAAAGGATATAAAATATATATACAGAAAAAGAAAATATATAGTAATGCCACATTCAAAAACGCGTACATAAGTTATAGAGATATCAAGACAACATTATCAGATCCATTTTTTTTTTAATTTTGGCACTTTTTCAATACAGGCTTTAAAGTAGTAGTGAATTTTTGTATGTTTGTAATGGCGATAGCATATAGATTCACTTAGATAACACTGTCAGAAGCAGATGAATGGTGTTAAAAAGGTGAGTTAATATTGTAATATAAGAACAAAGATGGAGTCAACAGTCTAATATATTTTCCAAAGCTTAGAAATACATTCGTAAGTCTTACTAATCAGCATAGTTTAAATTTAATAATCTGGAAAGAAGGCAAGCTGTTAAACATGTCAATATATTATTAACATTTACTAGATTTTATTTATTACTAAATAATATATTTATGATACTAAATAAGCAAATACTTAATTCAGATGGACGAGTTATTCATGTAAAGTTAAGCCAACTAGAAGCTCTAAGTTTTTAATTTATTTTATAAATATATTATCATTTCAAGAAAGATTTAGTACGAAGTTAACATTTTACTTAATGTTAAATATATTTAAGGTAATGTTATTACTGAGACGAAAACAGTGGTGCCCAGAAAGGTTATCAAGCTTATACTAAATATATTATACTTAGTAAACTTAAATAACATTTCTCTCATAATTTTTCAGGCTTTTATGCAATTTCTAAATGCTAGATATTTATCTAATTTACTTATCATTATTAATAAAATCATAACTGATACATGATCGTGTTAAAAAACACAAACAATAAGTGTAGTCGAAATGTGCTGTGCATTTTATCGACAATATTATTTAAACTTGTCTTAATAATGTATATTTATAATCTATAAAACTAGATAACAATTAAACAACTCTATTTTCTAACATATATAGCAGATTTTCATTTAGCCTGAAGTTGTATGTTAAAAAATATTTTTAATATCTAACCAAATAAATGTGGTGTAGTAATTTTGATGTGTATATGCACGTGTATATCCTGGTGTCTGTTTATGGCATCATTTATTTAGGAAGTGTCAAAAAAATCGACTGACTGTTTTTTAGTTTCTGTTGTAGATATTTATATTTATTTGATTTTAATCATGTTATTTACAGTCTTGACTAAATCTATTTCTGATTTAATATCTCTTAACCTTTTGGCCAAAAGCTAAACCAGAATGTATTATTAAATTGGGCAAATAAAAAGTAATTTAAAAAAGTTAGAAACGGAATAATTGGTAGTATTAATTTTAGTCCTTTGCCATTATTATCAGAGAAAACTAAAAAAAAAGTAGATAGATGACTAACTGCTTTTGAATTGTCAAATGTATCAACCATAAAATATTAAAAATAATACGTATATTGAAGAATGACTTTTTCTATTTCCTGAAACTGATAAAGATTTTCATGGATTGTTTAATATGATTGATTAAACTTTTATTCCTTAACACTTAAGGATAGTCTGATATTAAAATTTTATACAAAACATTTGTTCACAACCATTGCGTGTGTACATAATAGCATGAGATAAAAATTTCTGCACCTAAATTAAGGTTTTTGAAAAAGAAAAAAAAATAAAAACACTACTTATTAATATTTTTTAGAGGTTTTCTACAAAACGGTACTCTTAATTATTTATGAAAGTACAACATATATTTCTATGTCGCCGATCATATCTACGTTTACGAATTTTGCATCAGCATAAAATAGCCTTAAAATTTCGAAGATAAAATTTTATTAATTTCTTACGTATATTGGCAACAACTTTGTATAAAATAAATCTAGTAACAAGGTATAACAACTATATACTAAAACACTAATGCGTTGGAATGTTTTTTATAATTTTAATAATCAACCTTCGAGGAAGACATGTTTTGATGTTAACGGAAGAGCAAATAGTTTAGGCCTAATCTTATGTTTATAACTTTTTAGGATCCTAAAATATTTTTAGTACTTTAAAAAAAATGTATATCTATCATATAGAACAAATGCTGAAGTACATATAATATAACTTTTGTATTTCGTTGTTTGTATCAATGAGGTATATAATTTTTTAAAATCATACGTATTATTAGGCTATTTTATTACATTATTAGAGTGTTGAAAAGTTATGTACTATTCGATGTAAATGCTGGGTGAATTTATTTCCATAATTTTAAAAATACGTGTGCGTTCAACATTGCTTCAACATTTATGATTACTAAATTGTAAATTTTAAGCTCAGGCAAAACAACCGACGTTTCTACGTTCTATCTATACTCGAAGCTAGTGGACATGTAAAATAGGCTTGAATCTTTATTATCTGTTACACATCCTAAGTATATTTAAAACTACTTATAACACTCTTTAGTTAGGTTATTTACAAAATTTTAGATCATAAATTAGTAACACTAACTATTGAGTAATAAAAAGAAATTATTGCTGTTTACAAATTTGTAGAAAATTAAAACACTTGTTTCCTATATAGATAAGTTATGAGATTATTGTCAAATGACAGTTCCGTTAGTTATTTTTTATTTATGTGAAACTTAATTTTTTAATTAATTTTTGAGAGAGTATTAGGAAAGATGCGGTGAATTCAGTCTAAGCCAAAACTTTAAAAAAAAAAAATAGCTCTAAATATTTTAAATATCATTATGTTACGTCTTGTTTAATTACTCTGAAGTAAATTTTTTCTCTCTCTCTTTCTCATAAGCAACAATACTCTTACCCTAATAGCCTTTACATTTGTTTTTCTAATATCCTAATACAAGTATTAAAGTCTGGGGGTTTCTTTATTTATTATACGTGGCATCGATCCTCAATCGTCTCCCACGTATAGAAAACTGTCGTCAGTGAATCGGTGGAGGTGCAAGCTCCGGTAGGTTGTCGGGTAGTGGGGGGAGTACGTTAGTCTCGAACTGTCCGGACATGTTACCGGGTGGCGAATAGTTCGCCACCACGATCACCTTGCCGGCGCGGGATCTCGCTTTGCCGACACCAAAGAATCGGGTTGCGATCCATACCATTTGTGTGAAATGGCCTGTAATTAAGAAAATAGACGTTGTATTACTTTTTCATTTTTAATTTAAAGAAATATTTTTTTTTTTTGCATATTCGTGTAATTAAAAGGAGTGGATTGAAGAGTGTGAAAAGAGTTACGTTGTCTGCGGATATCCAAAACGGCACAACAAACAAAGTAGAATTGCGTTTGCGTTTTTATTGCGGAACGTTGTAATACTCAGATTTGTCGAACACGAGTATGTTCGTCGAATATACCGGAGCCCTTATTAAAACAGAGTAAGTGTAGAGCAAACAGTTTTACTTAAGTAAGGCGTCGCCTTAATACGTAAGATGCAATGTATGCCTTCAAAAATGATGTCATCATAGTTTAGGCACGGCTAATAAAAAACGCTGTCCGTTTTTTACCTGCATTGACATTCGCATGCAGGACGTCTGGTTCCTTGAAGAAGTTATATTGGCGTACTGCCGCATACCAATAGGATGATACTTCTTGACCTGGAAATTAAATAATTAGATTTCGTTAAAAATTACGTATTTTATTTTTCTAATGAATTATTCTATTGCATAGCGATGTAATATTGAAGGCCATTAATATTCATGTTTTCCGTAACGAGGTAAAATTTTAAAAATGATATATTTTTTATTCATAAATGAAAAAACGTACTCTGTCGTGTAGATCGTGCATATAACTGAGAATAGACACGTGTCACTCTCTAAATAATATATTGATATACACAGAATTATTCCTTAAAAACTGAATCGTTTTCGATTTCAATTCACAATGAAAAAGAAAAAAAAAACGTGTAATATTTGCACAGTTGTCTAGGCAGTACGATTTGCGAATGGTGACTAAGTAACGGCATAGGTAACGCACATAAAGTGTACAGACGATCTGGTGAAGGACATGGGAAACAGCTGAATGCGGCCAACACAGCAGCTACCGGTGTTGGACTATTTAGTGGCCAGCTTATTTCAACATTTATTTGTTGTTGATTATGATAAATTAATGAATAACATTTTTAAACGGCTACTTTCTTTATTGTCTAAATTAGGGATTCCCAAAGTGGTCGATATCGGTTTCCTAGGGGTCGACATAAACGAAAACTGATTTTATGAATCGACGAGGTCTAAAAATCGACGCCTATTAAATTAACACAAGTTCTTATCTAAAACTTTCAAGATAGGTAGGCACTGTATTGTTTAAATTGTATTACGTAGAAAAACTAAAGATAGACTCCCTTATTTATAATAGTCTGCTAACTTAAATCCTTGCTAATTCTCACTCTGTCTCCTTCTAATGACCTAAGTCAGAATGAAAAAAAAAACACTCGGTAGCAGCTGTTTCAAGTTAAGTCAAGGGGACCATTATGAGTAAGGGGGTTGATCTTAAAAGTAGGTAATTTGGTTATGGGAGATTGAGGTTACAGTTAATTTTGGAAAAGGGGTCACTTGTCCAAAATAGTTTGGGGATCCCTGCTCTAAATTAATGGATTTTGTTGATAGTCTCCGTGGGGCAACGGTTTACTCTCTAGCCTTGTAATACGGAATACCCAAGTTCGATTTTGGGGTGCATGATTAATGCAGTGTGTATGGTGATAATGTTATTTCAAACCCGCCTGGCTAGCTACCGCCTTCCATATCAATTTACCGTCATAGCAACACTGCTGTGTTCCGTTAGTCATACATGTGAAACGCTCGTGTTTCAGGTTATTCATTGCCACTCAACATAAAATTAATTCGAAGCCAATTGTAGGCTCATGAGCGTTAAAAAAAAATTATTAATTTGATCTCTATCTGTTGTAAAATAATTCACTTTGCTACAAAATATCATGGAGTGGAACGGTGTTGCTGCGTCATAACAGCATTGCTGTGCTCTGGCAGTCGCACGCGTGAGAGCCGGATGTATCAGGACGAGCGCGCCCCACCACCATGTACAGCCCCATTGTCATTTAATGTCACGTGAAATTGAGATCAAGCGTTAAGTCATTGTTGATAGAAAAAAAAGAGGTTTAATAAAATTAAATTTAATTTGCTAATTTTGTTCAATCGCTAATACTACGTCAAAAATACAATCTCTCGACGAGTTTCGACACTACATATGGCATCTTATGAAAATGTTACGAATTTGACAGTTCCACGTCACACAACGTTTGTTTTTTTTCGAGTCACAAAACACCGCAAAGTGACGTTTGAATCGATAAATTATAAAATATAAGGGTTCGTTACCGGTTACGTCGGGCTGCAAGGCGCTGACTGGCCGCTGGTAAAGGTTTTGACCCACGTCGCGGTCGTTTCTGTAGTGGAATCTGTTGGTGTGCGCCAAGTGATTTGCCCACGCCTGGGCGTAATCGCAGAGCTGCGTGGGAAAGAAAAAAATTTAAATTCCTAGCTATAGTCTAATAATATTAAATTTTATGTCAGGCTATTTAAAGACCTTCGAATATATATATATATATATCAGTACCAGATTAAATTAAAAATGATTTCATCATAAATTATGAGATTGCCGATAAATTTCGAAAGGCTGAGAGAAATTTTGAATAGCCAATTTTACTTTCAAGATTGATTACCTTTTCGAACACAGATACTTAACGCTTTCCATGCCAGAGGGTTTTATGAATGTTTTTCCCTTCTAATATTGTGAGGCACATATTGGAAGATAATTTGACAGTCATTCATTCAGTAATTGAACACTTAACTAAGTTTTGATTTCGTTTCAAGTTGTATGTAATTATTTCATGTTTAAAGTTTTAGTTTTAGATAACATGCGGTCATAACTTTTTTAAATCTAATTTCAACGAGTAGCAGGAACATGTTAATAAAAACTCGCATTTACAGGTAGAGACAAAGGTATACTTTTAAATTTATGGCATTTCTCTATTTACTCGTTATTAAAACCCATTGAGAAACAGTGACGTCTCTGAAACGTCATTAAATTCACGTTTCAGTATAGATTTTGACGTCTTTGTAACGTCAAGAACTGTCTTTGACTATTTTTGTAGGAAAGAACAATCAAAAGGAATAAAACAGATTAGACAATTAAAATAAATAGAATAAAATCACTAAAATTACATAAGTACAATATAAGAAATAAAAAAAAA
>DWQX01002620.1:0-20995 GCA_018245475.1 Pharmacophagus antenor | reverse complement strand
CGATATCAAGACCATGCAGATTCTCCAGAACTGCTTCACCCGGTTCGTTACTGGGGCGGAGTGGTACCACAGGAACAGAGTGACCTTTGCGTTCCCACGATCGAACAATTCATCAATGACTGTGCTCTCATTCAATTCGAGGTGGGTATGCACCATCCCAATAAATTGATCGTTAATACAGTCGACTATGTGCCGATTCTAAATCTACACTTATCCAAGCATCGTCCGCATAATACATTAGTTAGTTTCGATGCAAGGATCGGGTCAGACAGATAAAACACTCCAACTATCAACTCGATGCACAACACCACATGCACCTACAATACCAGTCACCTACTCACCTCTTGTGTCGCCCGTCTAGCTCGCCGACGAGTGAGGTGGAATCAAGGCTCGCTCATCGTGTACAGTAGATACACCCGAATACCCGGGCGCTTCTCACCCCCGCGTATTGCGTCACAGGCGAACAATAGTTGCGGTTAGGGCCCGCGCCCTGACTTTGACTATCACATAGCTCGCCACTTGACAGTGAGGCTAGGCATATGAAGCGGTAATAAGCGTATAAAGCTGTAATAGTCGTCGAAAAGATTAACAGCGCAAACTTCACCCAACCCAGCAGCAGCAGCAGTGATGATGTTTAACCTAGCCTGGAGCAATTCACTAATTGGCATTGTACATTATGTAAAATATTTTTAACACACTATGTAAGTTAGCAAAATTTTATATAATTGTACGCTCTCACTGTTATCCATGGTCAATTTATATGCGGTAATGGCAATAAATATTAGCGATTGTTATTGAATATATAATGTTAATTCATAGATGTAAATCTCGGGTGAGAGTTTGAAAGTCAATTCAGGAGCATTTATTTGGACTGTCTTCCTTATTTTCGATATATTGTTTTCGATGAATTCAATAAAAAAATTAGTATAAAATTTTTGTATGCATAAAAAAACAATTGCAACAGAGGAGATTTTTACTTTTGGGCCAGATCTATGTACATACTCTAAGAAAATAGGGAAAAAAATAAGGATTCGCCGAAAACATAGGTCTACCAGGATCTGATGGCAAAAAGGAAAAAAAGAAATTGATGCTAGCAATATTGGAGAAATTGAAGTAAAACGTTTTGATAGATTTTTTTTTCTTGTAGCGACTGATTCTGTGATACATGCAAATATAAAAAATTATCTAATGATCAAAGATAATTTTTGAAAATCTTACTGTGGCGAATGTGGGGTTCAAAACTTAGATGAAAATTCCAATTACTCTATTCATTAGTTTATTAATTAATTATAGGTTATCAGAACTTGAAAATGGTTCCAAATACTGCAAATCCATAAAAAAGTCTTTTCCACCACTTTTTAAACGAAATTTAAATCCAAACCAAAATTGATTCCTCGAAATTTCAGTTGACATTTTTTTGTTGCCATATGAAAAACGTCTTTTTTTTGCCATCAGATCCTGGTAGACCTTTACCTTTTTGCTGCATATATGTTCGTTGATGATCTAAGTTTTGATTTTGCACATAATGCACAGAAGTGAAGTATGAAATAGTTTTAATAATGGTAACATCGTATGTTATAAAAAGAAATATTCAGACGCATAATTATGGTAATTTGCATTATTATTTTTGTTTACACTGCGAGGCTTCTACGATGCATAAATGTCAAAATGACATTGACAGTTCGCTATTGCAGATTTTGCAGTCATATAAAGTTCTTTGAACATAAAAACAAAGCTAAATTAGGTGAATTTAATTAAAGGAGTTGACAGTTTTAATTTATTTCGACTGTCCTTTACGGTTATAATTCGGTAATGGTGTAGTTTTCAATAATAATTTGGCTATTTCAATCCTATATTCTGCGTACAATATCACTACCGTTGTCACTCTTACTATCTAGACTGGTCGTGCAATCATTGGTAGCGATGTTATCACTCTTATCAAATATCATTTTTCTTTTTAAAGACATTATAAAGGGTGATTTTATACTATCTCTTACATACGATGTACAGTCGAATGCGAACGAGAAGTAACTAATTCCGCGCCTCTGGAATGCCTATGATTTTTTCCTATATTTGGGACGGCCGCTTCACCAAGTTTCTGAGACCTCTTGTTTATATTTCGCCAGGTAGACTTATGATGACTTTGAGACATCTTATTCGTGTTTGGCCCGGTAGCCTTAGGACGCCTTTGAGGCGTCTTATTGATGTTTGGCCCTATAGACTTAGAACCCCTCTCAGGCGTCATTGTAAGCTAAGGTTTTAAGGCGTACAAATGCTGTAGGATGTGTTAAAATATGGAAATAATTGACACAAGCATGTTTGGATTAAATTAATTATTAGTTCTTTTATGGGACACTAAAAATTCAGAAATTTTCGATCGTAATGTTAATCAAAAGAGGAAAAGTTTATATTTTTAAATTTTTACTCTCAGCTTTACCTGCTTTTAAGATATCGGTTATATCCCGTAAAATTTATTATTTAGATAAAGAATGTGACCTATACTATGTCTTATTGTTTATTAAAATCTCAAAAATATTGTTATACCTAAAGTTACATTTGTTTATTTTAACAATTAAAAATTACCATGACGTCAATTCAAAGTTTAAAAGTTAATTTAGTCCCCGTCTTCCTGATTTAACCCGTAGTCGGTTACACGTGACAAATTTCCACGAAAGTTCTTGTAAGAAAATTTCAGTGGTGCTTTTTGTTATAACGAGATTTTATGGCTTCCATCTCGTACGTTCTGAAATGTTTTGATATTTTAGTAATATATTAAAAAAAATGAATTCATAAAGCTTTCACATTATGAGTGCCACAATAATGATTTTAAATATTTTAAGACTTTTTATTTTATCGGTTATGGGGTTTGATTTCACCTGATGTTAAGTGACAATGAAGCCATAGATAGTGAAGCGTGTTCGCCTAGAATACATCTGACTCACATGTATGGCTATCAGAACAGGAGTGCTGTTATGGCGGCAAGACATAGAGGCCTTAGAGAGTCAGGCGAGTTTGAAAAACCCTTCCACTACTCCTGTGGCCCGGGAATCGAACCCGAGACCTTCGCTTGACAAGCAAGCAGGTAAACCACTGCGCTACGCAGTCAAAATATCTTTTGGATTTCGTTATTGAAAATTAAGGCAAGCCTCTAACACTAAGATATCTCATATTTGACAACTCAACCTTGATTTCGGTGCCACTGACAATGGCATGGAAAAGCAAAAACTTCTATGCCTATAAATATTATGTAGGATTTACTAACAGTCAATTAAATTTTTACAATCGAATTCATTCAAAAACCTGTGTCACTACTAAAGTGTAAACAGGATAGTTTTATTAAAAATGTCCCCTTGGATCGTGAGTTTCGTGTCATCAATACAACAGGCAAAGTTCATGTCTGAACGAAAATTCTTGTTACAATTTGTTGACACACTACCATATAAAATATATAATAAAAATTTCGTTTATTAAAAAATATGTAGTATATAGTGGTAATGTAATTTAAGAAAAATATTTGGTCACAAACCAATTTTTTTTTAAATTACATTTATGTTCTTGCTTGTTTTTTTTATTAGAGATAACTTATTTTTTAGAATAGTCACGGTACATACCCTTAACTGTACAATTGCATGAAAGGAACGTAGTAAATTGACAGTTTACCCCCCATCACACGGTTTAATTATAAGGATGATTTAAATAAACTTTAATAATAAAGTAAGAAACGTATTTCCCGACATTATATATAAATATCATCTATATCTTACTTAATTTTCTATTGTACCTTTTCAGGTACTCAGGATGGAGTGGGTCCTTAGAAGTCCTCAGCTCCATAGCACATTCAGTAATCTAGGATTTGTTCATGCAGATGGATATCACATTAATGAACACTGCAATGGTAAGACATGGATGTAAAATTTACTCGTAAATTTAGAGCTTCTAAACTTTTTGTAATATTAGTTTATGAAATTTTTTTAATATTAGTTTATGAAATTTTTGTTTAAATTAACCCTTGGAGCGCTAAATTGAATGACGTTAGGCGTACGCCGTGGATTGCCTACTCCTTACGTAAAAGTCTACTGTAGGCTTTTTACGTAATATCACAATTTGTGCAGACTTAACTTTTATAGGATAATACATGGTTTTAACTGAAATAAATATATGTAGTGATCTCAGAAGTTCTAATAACCATTTATTTTATTAAGCAACTATGTTATGAAAATTAACGGTTATGCGAAAACGCATATATGGGTTCAAAGCACTTAAAGTGTTAATAATGTAATAAGATATATCAAAATTCAATAGTGACTTATATAGGAGATAATATATTATATGCATTTTTATACGCTTATAGATAAAATAAAAACTTTTTCATAGTGTTACATGTATTATGTTATTTAGTTTCTATTTAGTTTGAATATTTCAATTTATATATCTATACATATACTCATAACCAAATTGTTTGATTGCAATATTAAAATAACAATTTTTGATTTATTACATATCAATGTTTAAGTGATACTGAAGTCGAAAATTCAATGTAAGAAATTTTTGTCAGTCTGTTGGTTCCTCTAATAATAAGGTAATCTACAGCGGCTTGTCCGATTCCGATTAAACATTAGTTGTTGATATAAAGAATTTATTTACGGTTTACCAGAAGACAGCTTTTGTCTCTTTGTCTGTTATTTCTGGTGTTACATTTTTTTATTTACTTCTTTTTGCCCTGCGCAGTGGCACCAATATAAGATTTTTCAAACTACACAGTATCTTTATATATGCTATACTCCAAAATTTATTTGTTTCAGCTGCTTTGGAAACCATCTTGCATAATATATTAACCGAAGACAAATATTTATGTACATATCGTAGGAGTATCAGCTTCGGGCAAAATATCAAAAAAGATCTCATACCTTTATTGATTAACGCAAAAGAAGATAAAACTATAGAGCTTTTGATAAAGATATTAGTTAACCTTACAGTACCGTTAGAGTGCTTGTTGTCAGTCGATGCAATTTCTAAAACAGACTTCGGTAGGCATGCGATATTTGAAATAAAGAATTTACTCGCAACCACCAAAGTAGCCTTGACTGACCCCCGGGCAACAAAGGCGGTAATCGATTTTTTAAAAAAAAACGCAAACTTAGACCATAAAAAGAAATTGTCTCTTGAACAATGTGCAAATATTAGTAACACACTTTTGTTCTTGCGAAACATTTTGCATATACCCGAGGAAATTAATAATATTAGCCCTACTCATACTGGCACTTCTCATAACGTACAAAATCAATTATTATGGAACTTATTTAGTCAAAATATTGACAAAGTTCTTATAAAGTTAATGGGTGTATCAGATGCGGTAAGTTTTAAAATACGTAAGTGCTTAAACAACTGTACATTTACGTTTGTTTTTTGTCATACCTGTTTCTTAAAATTTAATTATTGTTTCTAGACTCGAGGTGTGTGTTTTGTATATCGTTTTCCTTCCAGACAAATTGGGCAGTTACTATGGTACAATTAATAGCATTATTATATAAAGATCAACATGTCACAACATTACATAAACTTCTTAATTTATGGCTTGAAGGTTCTATATCTGAAAGTTCAGAGGATAATGAAAGTAACACGTCACCGCCCGATAGAGGTAACTTTTTATAATGTAAAACATTTGATAATAAATACTCCTACGTTACAGATAGTTACCTAACTTTATACATTTATACGTGTTTTTTGTTTTGATATGTGTGTCATTAATTTTTAATTACAGTTATAATGAAAAAATCATTTAATTGAAAAAGTTATTCCAATTTACAACTTCCACCACAAAATAAAAATGATTACATTTGTTACTGTGTTTTTATAAATATTTATAAAATTCAAAGTCCTGTTAGACCCCTAGTCCTGTCAGAGACTTAAAATTTGATTTATTTTATATTAAATAAATAAATTACCACGCCCACAGTAATGAGGCTAACATTTGTCATTTTAATCAGTAAACTTTTACTTAATTTTATTATTTCTTAAATATGTTATAAATTAAAGGTAGTAAAGATTCTTCGCCAAACTTAACATCCGATCCTACTTCTGATTCATCGGACACTAGTGGAAGTGGCAAAAGTAATAATATTACTGGCGCTATGAACAATGACTGGGAAATCTCTACTAGAAACAACATGAATAAGAACAGCTGCCAATCATACCTATCGGCTCGTGAAGACGTGAAAATTGTCTCCGAATTAAGTGAAAACATTATTTTTGAAGATAATAAAGACACCATTATGAAAACTCGTGAAGTAATTTATTTTATTTTAAATCCATATATGTTGTTCGAATCCAAATAAAACTTATAGTTGAATAATTTATTTATAATTTTAATTCAATTATAGCCACTGTCGATGTCCGCCACTAATGAAAATAAACAGACTAAAGGAGATAAGAAAATTATAATATCTGAAAATTCAGATTGCGGTTACGGTACACAAATAGAAAATCAAGGATCAATTTCGACTTCAAGTAATGAAGATGAGTTACCTGCCAAAAAGCCAGTTCATCAAAAACCACATATTTCCAAACAGAGAATAAATAATAAAGCGCGCTCCAATCTTATCCTTCCTGAAAGGAAAAGAAAGAAAATCGTAAAAAGGGGAAAAACTAACTTGTACGTAATCGTTACTTAAAGAGTTTAATGTTTTATTATGTAACACTAAAGGTATTTTTTTTTTAGAATTACACTACAAGGCCACAACTCGTTGACAGATGACGACATTTCGAACATCCTAAAAGAATTTACAGTGGATTTTCTGCTAAAAGGGTATAACTCACTAGTACGGACGCTGCATTCTGAGATCCTTTCAAATATTCAGTTGGAAATTGATACCTCGCATTTTTTTTGGCTGGTTACATATTTTTTAAAATTTGCTACTCAAATAGAACTTGATTTGGAGCATGTTTGTGCTGTACTTTCGTTCGATATAATTTCATATTTGACTGCAGAGGGAGTAAATTTGTGCGAACAATTTGAACTTGCTATCAAATTAGACGGAAATGATTTGAAACCAAATATACGGAGGTTACATTTGGTAATTATTTTGACGAATTTGAAGGTTTTAATTTTTGTGCGAAAATTTTAATATGTTTTTGCAATGCAGGTCGTCACTGCCATTAGAGAGTTCGTGCAAGCTATTGAGCTCTATAAAAAATCTCCTCATACTTGTGAAGATGATCAGGAGAAGTTAGTGATGCTACAGATGAAGATGTGCCAAACAGAGGAATTGCGTTCTCTCTTAGTTTTGCTTTTACGACATTACAATCCAAAATATCACCCTAAACAATATTTGCAGGTTAGAGAGACACGATTTGTTTTAAATTTATAAGCCTTACTTGTTTAAATATTTTATATATTAACTTTTTTCAAATAGTCAGATTACTTTTTAAATGATAATTTAAAAGTTGTTTAAGTGATTAAGTGAGAATAAAAAGGTTAATTATTATTAAAAACCTTAAACATTAACTACTGAATTTCTTGAATATTGTCATTTCATTTTAGCCTTTGTGTAAGCGATCTTAAAAAGTATTAATGAATCAAATGTTAACACTAAAGTAAGATTGTTGTTTTTCGGACCTTTAGGGCAACATTACGGCGAATGATCATTATCTGTTAAATAATTACAAAAGTAAAAGCCTCACTGTGGAAGTAAACGATCTCCACCACTAGAGATGGTTTATACAGTTAGGTTCTCTAAAACTTCTAATGTTTACACTAGCTAAGCTGTCTTAGATGTAAATTAAATAGTAATCACTGTTATTTATATATAAGGATTTCACGGGAAAGAGCCAGTCACTTGTTTTTTGACTCTACTGTTATGGACCTCCACAAGAGAATATGTGATTGTCGACACACTCCGGAGAGAATCCGAATGTACAACAATATAATGGAATATTCGATCTTTCACCGACGCATTTGGTATCTGTTGAAATTTATCGGTGAAAGTCGATATTCTCCATATTCGGTCATTCACGGTAACATATATACCACAAGTGATTACGATTATATCTTTTTATATGACGTGTACATATTGTACATAATAAGATTACGTTTTGAAATAGGTTACATCTGCCCACTTTTTCTCCGTTTCAGGATCTTATAGTTACAAACCACATTTTCTTGATGTTTTTGGACACTGTCATGAAAATGCCGGAAAATAAGGGTTCGACTAGTATGGTCGATCACATAAAACAGTTCGTATTATTGCTCGTTCTGTCTTGTCAAAATTAAATAGGGCGTAGTGTTCAATGAATTGTTTGTGACAGATTTGCTACAACGGAAATAATGTCGCAGTATGGTCATCTACTTGAAGATTACGAGGCCAATGGAGAGTTTGTTAATGATTGTATATTCACCATGATGCATCACGTAGGCGGAGAGCTAGAATGTGTCATAGCTTTATTCCAACCGAAGATCCTTAAAACATTCACGACTATATGGCAATCCGAGTTTGAAACATGTGACGTAAGTGATTTATGTTGTCAATGTTGTTACACGAATGATAGGAAGAAATACGCGCGGAGCTTTTATATTTTACAGATCATTCTCTGTAGATATATGAATATAATACTTAGAAGTTTCACGTCTGAATAAGTAGCGCTATGCAAGTATTTTTTATATATGTTTTTTTCATGCTAATAATGTGCATAAATAATAAATAAATAATCCATTTGGCTTAGTTCCAATTTGCCCTTGCCGTTGTAGCTATTGAAATGACTGATTACGAAATTGATTATAGTTTGCCTTAAGGAAACGAGTGCAACAGAGTAGCGTTGTTTACCCAGCCTGTACCGACTCGTCCGGGTTGTCCTGCCCATGCATATACATGCACTTAACATGTGGATATATAGAACGTCTCAGTTGTTTAATAAAACAATTGTTAGTTGAATTTACAGCACAAGAATTTTCTTATTTTTTTTTTTGATAATGTAATATTATTTTTAGGATTGGTCGGATCTAATAGAGCACGTTATAAATACGTTCGTAAAAAAACCACAAGCATTACAAAACGTTGATAGCTTTCGACTGGACTCGGAAAATTTCGACGTTGCGCAAGACAAAGGAGGGGACACAGCTATTAAAAGAAAGTCGCCTACGACTAATGTAACCAATTCCCAAGAGAGGTGATTATTAATTATTAGTTCCTGTTAGAAGTTACTAATGATTGTTTAAAAAAATAATTTATTCGCCGAAATATAAATAGATTAAATATTAATTTCGGTCTAGCCATATCAAAAAAAAAAAAACGATAGAAAAATTATCCATGTTATGTGAATAATTTAACTTCTTAACGCTAAGATGTTATTGTAAAAACCGGCTAAAAACAATTTTTTTTTTGTGTAAAAAACACTTGAACATGGCCTTGGTTGAAAAGAAAAAACAAAATACTCGTACAAAATTAATGAAAAATATAGCAGCAAAAAATATAATGCTCCTCAAATTATCTCGAGTGTACACATTTTTGGTCTGTTTAAAGTGCTTGAATTAACTGCTGTGCGCGCGGATTGGCAAGTTAGGATGTTAATACATATTATTTTTATAATTTATATATAATTATTGTACTTAATAGATTTTTTGAATAGTAACGTGAGAGTGTGAGTGAGTAATAGCGCTTTATTCACAGCTTTTGTTCTTATTTTAACGAAACGATCCAGTTTCTAGAACGTTTTAGTGTGAAGATACGATAATGATTTTTATTAACAAGTTAAGTTTTGTATATACATTGATTATTTAAGATGGACTGAAGATGAGATTTCATCTTTGAGTTGGAACTACATGCAGTGTAATACAATGACTGACGTGATTGGAGAAATTGTTAAATTATTTAAAGAAGACGGTATAATCAAGAAAAGAGATTCTATTATAAAGGAACTCTTTAAACAACTTATAATAACCAAAGAAGAATTCGAGAAGCTTTTAAAAGTTGAAATGGAAAAAAACTCAAAAACTGTCCAAATTAACAAGGAGATGAGAGACGACGAGATGGGAAAGCTTTGTGAACAGCTCGCGCAGGACGGTAAATCCAAGTTTTTAGATTGGGTACAAAGGGTTTTGCTTGATACGTGCTATGCAAAAATATTTCTCGAGAAGAATGCTGTTAGGACCCAGACAGACACAGATGTCAAAAAATTGGATTATAAAATTATGAATTTCGATTTACAAATAAAGAAATCAACTGAACTGGCTGTAGCTTCTCCCGTATCGTATCATTCTCTACGTGAGTATAAATAAATGTTTTTCAAATGAATTTAGAAAAACCCAGTCTCTTAGATTTTCCATGTTTTTATGATTTGTAAGTGTATTCTACTACTAAATAATTATTAAAATAGTGCTCCTCGATGTTTCCTCTTGGTTTATTCTTTGGAGAGTCTATTTATTGGGACTGGCGGTAGAATCCTTTAACTTAAAAATGCCTGTGAAGGTCTAATTTAGTATATTTGATATGGAAGACTTAAAAAATATTCTGATCTTAAATTAAATGTAGAAAAATGAAATATCATAGTATAAATTAAATGTACAACGCATTACTTTGTAATTTTTTTTTTAAACTTTTACGTGAAATACGTATTTTTTAGTTTTAAATAAGTCCGTACCACTGGTTCCATGGAATTGCGAGCAAGCTTCAATTTGTAAGGACCTAAAATTCCTACAGCTTTTACATAAACTAGGTTTCCATATGCCTGTAGACTCCGGTAAAGTATTTATAAGAATACCACATTTCTGGACGCCTGATTTTCTTTTTGATGTTGCTAGTAAAATATTACCCATCGATAAATGTAAGTATGCGAAATTATGCAATACATGTCATTCTCGATAGTCTTATTAATGTTTTTATATGTTCCAGCAAAACTAAAGTTTTCTATGAGCGAAGTAATGGAGAGTAGTGCATCAAAGTCGATGCAAATGAATTCGCCAACAAAAGATGTTATAATGACAAACACTGTTGATAATTTCTATCAAATTCACAAGCAAAAAAATCTAGGCTCTGCTGTTAATTTCACGCCTATGTACGTATATTATACGATTTGTGTAGTACACAATCAACAACATTGTCGTTTGCCATTTATTACATTGAGATATTTTTCAGGCCTAGTTCATCATTTCATTCAACGAGCGGAGAAGCTCAAAAGTCTAATTGGCTTGACGTAGTGCAGAAATCACAAGAATATAAGATACCTTTTGATTTAGGATGGTAAGAAAATTATAGGAGTTAGTTTACGAAAACAAATGACAGTTTTAATAAATATAAAAAAAAAATGGGAAAATAGATAAATATACAATAAAAAATAGACAATTTATTCCTATAGATAATTAATAAATTGATACTAAAATCTTAATAAATCGCTTTACTGGATTAATAAAATACTTTCTATTTCTATATAACTTATCATGGTACGTAGAAAAGAAAAGAAAATTAGATCTCTTGAATATTTCTTTAATATCATATATGAAACGAATTTGTCGGGAACGTCTTAATCTTTTCTTTAGCAACATGAAATGTAAAATAAAGCGAATATAATATGACAGAGTATTGCTATGTTCAATCATTTAATTTCATTGCAATATTTTTCCCGAAAGTTTTATTAAATAAAACTCGCACAGATATAACAAAAGAACCAAGACAATAAAAAGCTCCAAGGCTGTAAACAAAACAACAGTATTGGAGTATAGTAATACATTATTTTTAAATTATTATATTTAATATTTTTAGCTCGATATTAAAAAGGGAAGCCATTGATACAAAAGTTGAAAAAATAGAAGAAACAGTTACAAAGGTACCATGCATGACCGATATTGCGACTCTGATTTTGCCTACAGTAATAAGTATGAAGCAGGAAATGAGCTCTAACTCTACTAGTTTGCACCTTGTTGAATCTGAATATTACAATAATAGGTAAGAGCTAATACGTAATTTCTTAAAATCGATGAATTTTGGTGAATTCATAATAGATAATCCGTTACAACGTCACCGCTTATTTATATATGTCTATTGCATATAAAAACAATAATTAATGATAGCTTCAAAATTCTTATGAACACAAAGTTAGTTATTTTACAGAAGAGCAAAAAAAACATTCGACATATTAGATAAAAATATATATTCACCATTCATGAAATTTCACAAATAAATGTAGTACCGTTTTTAAATGTAATCTACTTGTTTACAGTGTTTGTGAAACTGCGTCAGTAGCGTCAGATTTAACGCGAATGTATGTATCGGACGAAGATGAGAAACCTGAATTACCGTTACGCTTATTGAAGGAAGTAAAGCCGCGGACGGACGAACAGTCCTCCAGCGAAACCGACGGTGGAATAGCAGAGAAACGCCCACGAGTGCATTTCTATCCCACATTTTAATAAAAAAAAGCACACTATTACTATATTTTTACATAATACAGCAACCTATAATTTTTTGCCATGTTACTACAAAGTAAATCAATACATTTATGTTATATGTGTATTTAAATGATATGTAATTATAAACTTTTTTCATTGTGAAAGTAACATTGCGTAATAGTTTTATAGTGGTTTTCCCTACACGCGGAAGAAAAGGAAGGCGCATAAATGTAACATACCGGAAGTGCTTGGTCTGTTCGTTTTATTTTGTCATATTGCCAGAACTCTGTAGAGAACGCAGTGAGAGTTGTCGGCATCTGATTACTTCCGTTATTGTTGTAATAATTATATCTTTTCATAATGAGAATTTAGTGCGAGTTCAAAAGACATAGACTTTGAAATGTCCATAGGTTTCTTATATTTTAATAAAAAAAAAGTTTTGTTTCGATTTTTTATTATTTCTTTTCAAACAAACAGCACACTAACAAAGCACTTTAAATTAAGATAAAATACACATCTAGCAACAAAAAATAACGATAAAATTAATTGTGTTCTTAAAATTTAGCTTTGAACATCTTGATTTACAATATATTGGTTATATGGTTGTAGAAACTTACTCTTACTGTTACTAAAAATCACAGTTAAAAAATAACAATACCGATACTTGCGTTAAGTAACTTTGTACTATACCATTATTCATATTAATAATGCACCATTACTTTATTTGATCCATAACTTTCTAAATTATTTTGGATAGCTTGATCGTAGTTACTGGATTGAAAGGTATTTGTACCGTCATGACTGCTGGGCTGATAGTCATAGTGTCCCCCAGTCTGGGTTCCATCGAAAGTTTCACTTTGCAAGGAGTGTTCATCGCCATTTGTCGCAAGGTATGGTTGATTCACTATGTAAGGACTGTATCTGTGACTTGAATCTGGAGATGGGTGTTCTTGAACTTGATAACTATTTCCTTCAAATTGATGACCTTGGTAAGAGCCAGTATCTAAGGCTTCGTGACCGGTTTTGTCCTTTGAATTAAGCACGTGAGGAATTTTAACTATTTGTGGTACTGGTACGGGATAAGGCTTGGATACATGTACCGGATATGGGACTTTTTCTACTACTTTCACTGGGTAGGGAACAGGAACTTTAACGGCAATGGTCTTTGTAATTTTAATAACCCTGACCGGGGTTTCGGGGATTTCTACATGCTGTCCTAATTCTTGAAGTTCTGAGTCATACTTCTCCACCGGAATTATGTGTGTGTGTTCAGAGGCGAACGCGAGGTATGTGCAATATAATAAAGTTATATATTTCTGGAACAAATGTTTTTATGTAATAGTTTCCGGATTCTTGTCCGGAATCGTTAAATAACAGACAAATATAAGGGTGTAATAATCCAGTATGCCGCTGGTTACATACAACAGATTAAAATCAAAACCACGACAAAATAATTGTTATCTGGTTAGTATATTACGCTTTACAGTAGGTATATAATACGGTTAAAAAATAAGTGTTGTAATAATAGCTCTTTGTTAGATTAAATAATATACAGTACAAATATTACAAAGATGATGTAACTTGAGATATAAAATTATAGTTAATATGAAATGGTTATAATTTTGTTGTTTTGTACAGTAAAAAAATAAATGTGAACAAACAGTATTTAATTCACTGTCCTGCCTGTGTTTGTGAAATAGTCTGAGTCGTCATTTATTTGTATTATTAGGATCTGAAGTATTTTCTTGTTATGTAATTTATTACATAAAAAAAAGAACAAGTATCGACATGAAAAAGAAAGTAAAACAGATCATGTTACGTAATCAATGGTATCATTTTACTTACCAGTAACTCCATAGTAGTTTAATGTAGTGTGCGTTCAAGATGTTGATAAAAACTATCGAGGAACAAGTGCATAGACTGGCTTTTATATGGTACATTCCCTCGGTGCCGAGAGATTGGCTGCGGTCGAACTAAACAATTACTTTCTTCAGCAGGCCTGTGATCGGCGAATGCCTGCGGTAGTGGGGGACGTTGTGACGTTTACTGAGCCGAATTATATTAATTAAATGCCTTATAAATAAATCATAGTAAGCTGTATATTAGAAAAAAAACTGTTAGTTGAATAAAAACTATGGTAAAATTCTGTTACAAATTTGAATAGGCTTTTTTCCACTTATAATCGTTTAAAATAATGTAATTTTAAGCGGAACTGTGTCACGAACATATAATAAATATTGTATTAGCTATAACATCTGTTTTTATTTATTATACTATTCAATATCTTATTATCGACTAAATTTATGTCATATGTACGAATTTTATTCACAAAGCGTACACTCGACGCGATTTTAAATAGCGGTTTTTTAATTTCACAGATCTTAGGATCTAGTGGAAGGAATCTTTATCACATGTTTTTTAAATCGGTTATGTGCTAAGCTAACACGGCTTCATTTTCACCTGATGTTATATAAAGAGGCCGGACATGGTGAAGCATGTTCGCCCAGAGTTCATATGACTCACATGTATGACTGCATGAATATAGCAATGCAGTTTTGGAAACAGATTGACATTGAGGGTGGTAGCAAGCCAGGCGCGTTCGAAAAACCCTACGACCATCCCGACTCCGCTACTCTTATGATTCGGGAATTGAACCCGGGACGTCCACGTTACAAGGCAATCGGGGAAACCACTGCGCTACGAAGGCGGCAGTGAAAGGCAAAGGTGATAAGATTTTCTATGATTTTTGTACTTAGGAATCCGTATCACGAAAGTTCCTTAGATGTTTTCAATACATACAATTCGGAAAACACAGGTGTGGAATTCGCCAGTTTGTTTTAGTTTATTATAGAGAGAAAGAGTAAATATAAATAATTAAAAAATAAATGACCTATGAGCGAGTCGATTTCGCGCCATGCACTTTTTCGTTCCAAAGTATGTACAAAATAAAAACGAGCGTATGGTTGGTATTATTTTTCAATCCCAACTTTATTATAACTTCATTAGTTGAGTCATTAAGTAGCATTATGTATATAAAAGCATATAAAAAATGTGCCTTTAAAATTACTACAAACGGTTATTATACACTAGTCAAATCACAATTCGTATATGTAATTCCACAAAAAGTACAGAATAAATTGGTAAAATAAGTTTAATTTTTTTCAACACGTACTGATCTAGTTTAAATAGAACAAATATATTAAGTGTATAACAATATATACTTGTTATGCATTTATTACATCACATGTATACTATTTAGTAAAATGTTACTTAATAAAATAAAAACACAATATAAAGCAATAAAAACAATAAATATTCGAGTAAAAACATAAGTCTACCTAGAATCCGAAATTAGTATAGGAATAAAATATTGTTTGAGAAAAAACAGGTGCATAACTAGTTACCATTTAATGTAAAAAATGACAAATTCTTTAGTTTTAAAAAAAAATATTCAAATTGTATCTGTTACAAAATCATCATTAGGCAGTTTAAATCCATATAATTAATTCTGAAAACTTATATGTAAAAAGTTTTTCGTATTTGGTCTGAATATAAGCAAAGCAAGAAGTGCTTCACTGATAACATGAAATTGTACATGTAACCATGGTAACCGGAACGTACGGTACATTTTTACGAATCACGTAGAAAGTCGTTTTAAAAAAAATATATAAGTCTAATACGGTTTCGAATATTTTATTTAAAGAATATCCTTAACATTTTTTTAATGATTACTAAACTCTCATTCTGTCTGAAAGAACTCTGACAATAGAACCAGACCCTCCAATATGAAATGCCTTTTCATGCCACAATAACAGATGTCCACTGGAACCCTCTGAGGGGTACTCAAAACCCCTGTAGATGTATTTCATTAAAATATCTATGTCGTCTCGAGACAAATTTCCAACAGTTTCTTCTATTTGTGCAGATTTGATTGCAAGCAATACCTTCAAGGTAACTGCAAGGGCATTATCCTGTAAACAGAATGCAATATTATCACATTACACAGACGCATTATTACCATACAAGCCGAAAAGTCCGGCTTTATTTAAACAATAATGTACTATAAGATTAATAAAGTACAACTGTTACGTAGGTTTGACACAACCACGAAGAGAAAAACTTAAAAAATTACGTAATATAATGATGTTTTATTATGTATAATTGTTTAGTCTACAGGCACACTCATGGTATAACCAACACAGACACGAAAAAATGTTTTATAGCAAAAAAATTATATAACCTAGTTATCTACAATCTATTCAGGGGTGGGCAAACTTAGTAGTTCAAATCTGTACTAATTCTGATCGATTATCTCTAAATTATGTTTTATGTTCACAAATTTGTTAAATTAAGTATATAGAAAATTAGGGTCATAGAAAATAGAGGTCATTGGAGGAAGAATTATTCTAGAGTAGCCGGTCATGCCAGGAAGAATTAAACAAGATCGCGCTGCAGATTACTTAAACGTTGGACTGATCGAGTTAAGTTCGCAGTTGGAAATCGCGTATCTGACATTGTCGGACAATCTACAAAGAGCCAAAGATGGCAGCAAACTGTCCCTATCAGTCTCGAGGATACTGCACTCCCTCATATTGTTCAACAAAAATATGAAGTTCACTTCGATCTTTTGACATGGAATCGACGTATAACGAAATTAGAAAAAACGAAAAAGAATTGAAAGAAAAGAACATAAATAGTGATGTAAAAATTATAACCACTACCTAAAAAAAATTAAGAAATAGTTAATAGAATATAAACAATTTATAAGACCATAGTAAAACCTATGTGGATATATGGAATACAATTCCCAACATGATGTTAGTGCAGAGTAGTATAGTAGCATTATGATGGAAGTGAACTTGTATTTATTCATTTATACAGATTAGCTTCCATCATCATACTTTCACTCAACTAGATCGTACACCCACAATCTCTGTTGAAGTGATCAACTAAGTGCAGATGTAACCCTTAAAATGTTATTCAGACTAATAAATATTTAGTTTGGGTAGCAATAAGTACTTGCATTTTATCATAAGCACTGTATTAGGGCAAGCTGCATAAGGAGGGATTAAAATTAAAAACTACATACATATACTGCATGCGAATTAGTTATACTAGTTGAAGAATAAAAATGTTTGAAATTTGATTCATATTTCATTTCCAGCCTAATTTTTAGTATAAATTAAAAATTAATTTGATAAATTATATAATATGTTTGCAATGGACTGTTGAAATTTTTGCCCACCCCTATTTATCACCATCTCAAATTTCAGTGTTTGACACCTATTAGATGCATACTAGCTTAATAAATATTTCTTGTTTCCTTTTTTTAGGACTATAAAAAATATGAAGTTCATGACTTATACTTTAACTTGTTGGTTAGAAGATCCAAGAGGTGCACTGCCAAGTACTAACTTGAGTGCTTCAGTGCATTTTCCTGTATTAATTTATTAAGGAAATAGAGTACATAATTTTTAAAAAATGAAGTTTTCATACATAAAATTTTTACTTTCTATTTCACCATCTGTTACTCACTTCGATATGGCCATGCGCCATATCAAACCCCTCATAGTCCACTCAGTCGACATTGCACCAAATGCCAGCCCCCACCCTTCAAGCGTACCCAACAAAACACCTTAGTCTGTCTTGAAACAGAGGTTGGGCACATTAAAGACAGCAAACATCCCTACTATGCATAACAATCCAAGAGCTATCTACACCACTCAGTGACACACGACACTTGTCGTTCGCCAAACTCACCGCCGAATGTGTCACACTATGTACTCAATATACACCCCAATTCGAGTGTGATCTTCAATGCCCATAAATGGCGATTTATGTGAACATTAGTCTGATATGGGGCTCGAGCTCATCTCCTATGATTAAATAGCTTGTCTCATCAAGAGCCATAACTTCTCCTGTAATACTATCTTGCAACCATCTCAGCCAGCTTCACTGGCCTAGTTCATATAAAATAGCTCACGAATCACCGGATTTGTGAGCCTTGTGACCAATGAAACTTTAAAAGTCGCCAGTAAAACTAACAGCGAGTAACTGGAATACAGAAAGTGAAATAGACAGTATAGTCTATAAAAATTAAAACAAAAATGTCTTCTCTTTATCTACACAGGACTTATTTTTGTGGAACCAAATCCAAAAATATTGTTTAAAACAAAAAAGCTATGTATGATCATACATAAAATAAAAAACAAAAAAAAGGATTCGCGGCGAATAATGGTCCTCCTTGTTGTCGGTTATAAAAAGAGAACCTTATATGCAGTAGAAATTGTAGTGGTTGTTAGAAACTGTAATGAAGGCATTAGAATTTCATCATAATAAACCCGTGGTAATTCCAAGGAAAAAGGCCTAAGTCCAACAGTGAATTAAAAGCAATATAGTTCGATACCCGGCTATGCACATTCAGTTATTGTCAACTCCGTTATTATATTTGCATCAAAACAATAGTTGAAATTAACGGGTAAAACGTTAAAACTCTTAATATTATATTATGAAAAGGATATTGGTTAAGCAAAGTACAAATTTCTCCTTCATCAGGGCCTGTAGGTCCGGATGACTCAGCTTCGTCTTCTCTGAAATTATCTTCATTGTATTGATCGATGTCTATTTTGCGAAATGCAGAACTTGAAGTATTCTTAGCCATTTTTAAAACGTTTTGATGTATCTATTTGGACACTAGTCTGAGCTCTTAGCGTTAAATATCTGTACTTGGGTATGTTATGAATTTTACACATCGATAAATGTCAAGCATCGGTATATTGACATCGTTAATTAGGTGTTGCTCTAAGCAAAAAATTATGGAAGAATGTACGAAATACAAAATAAGTTTTTGATCATTACTAACTTTGTTTTTTTTTTGGAAAATCAATTTGATTCAGAACGATTTTTGCATAGACGACTTTATATCCTAAACTTTATGCACAAAATATAAAAACAGTTAAAATTGTAATGACTTTACCTCCGCCATTATAATAAAATTTGTACGATAGTAAACTAAAAAAAATCTGACAATTAAGATCCAATCGAAAGATTTGTTTGATTATTTTATCGGTTATGAGCTAACTTTTGACATCGACAGGATTTTATTTAGAAACGAAGTGGGTTTTAGTGTTTTTGATATATATCATAGTTAAATATCGATTATTTTGTTTTGTTTTGCTCGTTGCTTACACGACACTTTGTTAACGACATTAATTGAATTTTTAAATAATTTACTATCTTAACATGCAGATATTTTTTTTATTAATTATCATGTGGTTTACATTAAGTAGAATCGATGCATCGATGTTTAGTGAACACTAAAATATGTTGTCTATTATCTATATGAAGCATTTTCACTAGGTCATACTTTAGTGTAAATAAATTGTGTTATTGTATTATTTTATTGTAATAGTATACGAGTTCATTTTATATCTTTGGCTGCAAGATATTAAATCTAACTATTAAAAGAACCGTGCCGTTCGTGTACTATTGTAGTTCAAAAAAATCTTATCATAATGACAATGGGCGATGAATTACCTGTTACTTCTTTAGTTTTGCCTGTTCTTATACGTCCTGTTTTAACTCAGGTAGGATGCGAACCTAAAAGATGAAATTTTTACGTCTAAGGTCTAAAAGGTATCGAAAGAGCATTCATGTAGACTTTGAAATTGATTTCGTAATGTGTCAATAAATTGTTTCTAAATGGCTTAATTGATTACGAGCCACGTAATGACTGTATGGTTAAAAGATAAATAAGTGTTTTTCTTATTCATTTTCTTACCTCGAATTAATTAAGCTTAAATATCTAATAATCCGTATTAAAAATGTTTCATTATCTTTTAGTTAGAAAAATATGACTTAGTTGCATCTCAAACACTACGGGCTGCTCTTATTAAAGCTGAGGCTGTTGTACCAGGACTTAATTATGATTTAGTGGCTGGTATTATGAGGCGGGCTGATATACCAGTTAATATGAATGAGAGCTTGCTTAGGCTTCAAGGAACTCTTACTGAAACTGAATGTAAGGAGATAAATTATTTCATAATATATTATTTTTTTAAATCTGTTTCATTATATTATTTATCAATAATGTATTTGAGTTTTTAATCACAGTTTCAAACTTTTTTTCGAATTTCATTATTTTGTGTTATTACTTCAATTCTTTCTATTTATACTTTCCTGTCTTCAGATAAGAATAAAGTTTATGTTGCATAGAGTTAATAAATATAATTAGATATTAACAAGACTCCTAATTGTTAAAATCTAACTTTAGGTGCTGATTTAAGACTTAATAGATCTGAAGAAGCTTTTCAGGAATTAAATAAGAAGTCAGCAGCTTTAAAGAAAATTTTAAGTAGAATTCCTGATGAAATTACTGATCGGAAAACATTTCTCGAAACTATTAAGTAAGTTAGAATTGCCAATTCTTATTTCAAATTTTGTATTTTTATTACAAATGTAATGTCTGGAATGGTTAGATTTTTACTTCAGGATCCTTCATTAAATTACAAATCCCAATAAATACTCTGGTTTAACAACCTTTAATTTCCTTTTATTTTTACTCAACCTTTATGTAGATTTTGTAATCTCAAACCATTTCTTTATTATTTTGTTTTATTT
>DWQX01002619.1:0-20996 GCA_018245475.1 Pharmacophagus antenor | reverse complement strand
TAACTATGCAAACGTTTACCATGGTAATACTGTGTGTATATACCCTGTTACACTTAAACTAAATTATGAATATTAAATTAATAACTAAGAGCACCCACTAATACTTAAGATTACCTGGTTACATAAACGTAAAGAGAACAGAAGTAAAGAAAAGTACACACGGTCATTAATTATTGTTACAGACACTCGAAAATTTTACCCTCGCCACTTTCAATGTCGTGTTAAGCTACCGTTCTGTTTAATTTGGGTTACTAACCTAAATTTTAATAATTTGCTAAATTAACTAGTAAAGTAACTAGTTGGTTTAGTAAATATGATTTCCACAAGGACACAACATTACAATTGTGCGATAAAAACGAATTTTTCAAAAAAAAAATACGTATATTGAAAGTTGCGGGAATCCAACTAATAGTCACAGTTTTGTAAGGTTTTATAACGAAGTTCTCATACAGCTTAAAAAAGATATACTTACATTATTACCACTGTGTTAGATACGATTTCATTCCAAACATTCAAACATCAAAACGAACTAAATAACTAACGAATGATGAACTGAAGATTAAATATTTAATGAGTAGGCAAACGAAATAGCTGTACACGAGATGAAGAGCGATCGCCTTTATCAATAGACAGCCGCAACAATGAAGGAGCAGCTACGTCACCGATCTTGAAGATGTAACTCTTAACATAGTTTTCTTTTCTTATTGCATAGATCAAGGTCACGGTCGCGATCAGTCACTCCGAGTGGTTCACCACCACCTCCGATTCCGCTGCCTGCGCCGCCACCGCCTCCACACACACTACATCCTGACAACGCTTTAGGTATTATATTATTGAATTACTAATGAATAGTCAAAGTTAATTACGATTAAATCTGTATTTAGTCCTATATTATGATTCATTATCAAAATAGTACCAGCTGTAAATATTCTTGAGAATATACATATTCTTGAGAAAGGTTATAAATTAGATGTAATTACACCAAGAATTATAATTTAAAAACTTATAACTTTACCACAATTATCGTATATCAGACCAGCAATAACAAAATTTATAATTCCTTTGCTAAAAAAATATTTTTTATATATTTAAGATATTTTTAATGGTTATGATTACAAATTAAAAAAATATATTATGAATACGACATACCACAAAATATGTGTTATTCTAAAAAAAATAACAAAAACACAGCAATCATATGATCACGGACACATTTTCATGGTTTTCTTGTCAAGTCTGTTGTAATTTTGTTTATTAATGTATTCATATCTTTCATATAATTCAAACGCATATATACTAAACTTCTATTCCAGGGTTGTTCCGTCGAAATGACGGGTCCCGTAAATCTAGTGTTAATAATGTTGGAAAAAAAATTGTGAAAGCGTAAAGATAACGTTTAACAGGTCGTGGCGCTTTGAGCGTGGCTGGACGGCAATTGAGTGACCACAGCAATAATCGAGAGTCATCACTCGATGACTCGGGGGTGGTGGACGACCATGATGAAGGCGAACATACGTCGGATGACCAGGCACCGCATCCACATCAACGACGGGCACTTCTGCTACCGCCGCCGCCACCGCCCCCGCAACCGGCGACACCATTACCACCGCCAACACAAATTCCACAAATACAAGTATATAAAGCATTTTTATATGAAATAAATACACTTCCTGCTGAAAAAATGTAAAATAATTTTTATTTATGTTCACTTTGAAGATAAGCAGGTGAATTTGGTTTCTAACTTCGCAGGAAAGTCAATTTCAAGACACATGTAAAAAAAATATCTCCAAAACGGGGAAGCGTAGTGATAAGACAAAAAAGGAAGAAAAAGGCAGCATTCAGGAAAAATATCCTTTAAATCCCGACTACCTCAATCAAATCGTAGTTCTAGGTAAATTTATCACAGAATTTATATTAATACAAATTTATGTATGTAATTTAAAGTTAATTAAAAATCTTTAATTGCATTGCTATTTAATCTTTGGGCACGCTTTAGGAAGAGAAAAAGCACTATTAAAATATCACTATGGAAAGAATGAATGCTTCGCAAACACCAGATCTCTTAATAAACTAATCCACAGAGACACCTTGACAAAGCAAGAAAATAAGCAACTTTATTTGATTTAGTAGAAATAGAATTTAATACTAACTTAAGTTTCTTATAGATAAATTATTGTAATTTGCATGATCTGTCATTAAACTTCTAAGAAATTTCTTAAAAAAAATTAAAATTTTGTTCTGTTCCTGACAGTGCTTCTATTATTTGCACATTGCAATTCTAAAATACAATATTGTTCGATTCTTTATTAATTTGATTCTCTGTATACTATTGTAATATTTTTATATCTGTCTTGCCGGTGATTATTTCTTCGTCTTTCAATTTGCATTTTCTTGTTATCTTGTTTTCTTACAACCAATTTTAAACATAATCAACTTATTGCAACTTTCTTTTATGACAGCTTTAAATCTCATCACTATTCTAATTTATTCCTAAAATGAAATAACATTTATTTATCACTCATATTTTAAAGTTAACCTTTAGTATTTAATGTAAGTTTTATTAAGTTTTTCCTGATTCGATGTTCAGTTAAACATTACTATACTGGTGGAATACTTTATTGAACGTAACATTCGTTAAGCCGCTTAATCATAAAGTATTCTACTTATACAAGTAACTATATTGTTACTGATCTGAGGGCGACAGCTGCCATTGAAACTTTGATTTTATAGTGGTTCACTTTAAATATAAAAACATCAATATGTACTAGTGGCTGATGACACAATTAGTTTCACATATCTATGGAGTTATACCCCATAGATCACTTTTATATAACACTGTTGCAATTTCGCTTCTACCCTCATTAATATCGTCAGGGGCGGACTGGCCATACAAGCACGTGCCCGACCTCCCCCAAGCGGAATCGACGAAAATTAATGAGCTCAGTTTATTGGCAGCCACGCACAAATCTCATATGGGCAATTACGAGCAAAATTGCACTTACTTCACAGGTTAGTAAAACACTACAGATGCCAACGCTTCTGCCCCCCAGTCCACCCCTGTTCCTTTCGGGAAGACTGCAGGGTAAAACGGCAATCAGTTGATGTATGCCAACAATCTTTGTTAAACTTTTTTGCTTACAAGTACGATTAAGTCAACACATTGTTTACTAATGAATGTAATTTTAAACTATTCATCGAAACACATTTTTAACTGGTTCAGCAAATATAAGAAATATTTAAATAATTCTATTTATTACATACATTAAAAAACTCTAAATTAAATTGATATATAAATAACGTCCTGCGTCTTTCCTCTTTAGCTCCTGAGATTTGCTTTCGTATGCATGTCTAATTTTACTTACGTATAATGTTACAAGAGAATGACTGCAATATAAATAAAGCTTGCAATTATACGATATACATATGTACATGCTTCATAACGCTTGTGCCATTTTCACTGAACTACTCTTTCTTTACATTTCTGTGTGTATACCTTTCAGTGTTGTATTGTACATATGCAATTTATTGTTAATTTAGTCATATTTAAAAATTTTCCCACAGACGAACTCGTAGACAGAAATTGCGAATGCTGCGTTACTTGTTGCATAGACTATGAAAGTTGGCTACAGTTCCAAAACTGTTTGTATGGAATCGTAAAAGATCCTTTGTTTGAATTATTTATAACTACTTGTATCGTACTAAATACACTTTTTCTCGCCCTCGAGCACCACGGAATGAGTGAGAATGTACGACAAGCTTTAGATATAGGAAATAAGGTATAAGTTTTAAAAATACATTTTTACGTTTATATTTGTAATTAACTGCTAATAATCCGATAAGAATACTATGAAAATTTTAGGTTTTTACATCAATATTTACATTGGAATGCATTATGAAAGTTATGGCAATGAGCAAAGATTTCTTTTCATGCGGATGGAACATTTTCGACTTGATAATTGTCTCTGCGAGTTTACTCGATCTGATATTTGAACTAGTCGATGGTTTATCTGTATTAAGAGGTCTCCGTTTGGTAAGATCATAACTTCAATTTGCTTCTCTTGGTATTGCTTCAGATACTAAAACATAAATTTTTTACAGTTACGAGTGTTGAAATTAGCTCAATCGTGGACTACGATGAAAGTGTTACTGAGTATTATTATATCCACAATAGGCGCTCTGGGGAACTTGACATTCGTTTTAGTTATAGTTATATACATATTTGCTGTCATTGGTATGCAACTATTTTCAAAGTCATACACACCTGAAAAATTCGACCCAGATCCCGTGCCTAGGTTTGTAATAATGAATATATATTTCATGATTTTATACTTCGTGAGAAATGAAACGCATTTTTAAAACTGGTGTAGAAATAAATTCAAAAAAAAAACTTTTATTAAAGGTGGAACTTCAATGATTTTTTTCATTCCTTTATGATGATATTTCGGATTCTGTGTGGTGAATGGATTGAACCTTTGTGGGATTGCATGCGTGCTGAAAGAGCAAGCGGTGCAGAAAGTTGTTTTTTCATTTTCTTACCCGCGCTTGTCATGGGAAACTTTATGGTGCTCAATCTCTTCCTTGCCTTGCTTCTCAACAGCTTTAATAGCGAGGAGCTTAAAAACAGAAAAGAGGTATTTCTAATTTTTTTAAACATATATTAATTTTTTTAAGTACATATAAAATAAGTGATAAATGTATCATTTCACAAATCATGTTTAATAAAATAACACAACATTAATATATCAGCAATGTTGCACTTCCAGGAAGTAGGAGAGGATTCAAAATTGGCGAAAAGTTTTGATCGAATACGATCCATAGTGAGAAAAAAAGGTTTCCTTATTTCAAGAAGTAAAGAGACTGAAAAGAAAACCAAATTAGAAGAGCTAGTAAATGAATTTATGTTACAACAGCGTGCTATGAAAGAAAAAAAAAGTTCCATACCCGGTGAGCAACGGTTCTCATCATCAGTGCAAGAAACTATACTTTTCCCTCATGATAATATTTACAGCCATAGTTATCAAGAAGCTTTAAATAGGTATTTAATATTAATATAAAATATTTTTCATTTTCATAAACATTGTCACGACATAATAAGAACTACATTTGCAGGCCAATTTCAGTAGGTTCAGATTTTGCATATCCACATTTATATCAGGCTGAAAACAATTTAAATCATGGTAGCCAAGAAACTTTAAAGGACGTTCGTGATTTAGCCACTGAGCATAAAATAACAAGTATCAGGGAGGATTCGAAAGAAAATTTAGACGAAACGTCTTCAATAACGGAACAAGTAATCGCTCAACGCTTATTAAATCAATCATCCTCAGGTTATCATACGCAACCGTCAGATTCTAAAGGTAAATAAACTGGAATAATGTAAAATGATAAAAAGTTCTCTTTAATTAAAAATTTAATAGTAATTTTAATAAGTCTTTTTAATTTTAGATGAAAATGAACTATACGAAATGGCTCAATTATCTAGTCGTACCACCCCAGATAAATCTAAACGACAAGGGAAGGATTTGCCAAATATTTTAAGTAAAGAAATCATAAAAAAACCCGATGAAGAAGATATGAAACATCCGTGGCAAACCTTAGTTTCGTATGTAGATGAACTAACAATAGGTGGAAGAAAAAATTCTAAGGGGCAATATATTGACGCAATGGGAAAATTTCCTGGTTTTGGGAAAAGAAAAGAGCCAAAAGTTCCTCAAGACTGTTTTCCACGCCAATGTTATACCGCGTATGTATACATAGGATTTTATTAAATAATTATTATCTTTTAACGATTGTAATCCATTAATATTTTCTTGCCACAGCATTTATTATTTCCTTTATTTGACAATGGATGGTAAATAAACACTAATTGTAACTTTTTAATACGTTCGGAGCATGTACACGTTGAAATAGTTTCAGAAAGTAAATAACTATATGACAATGAAAATAAAAATTATCACTGTGATAAATATTTTATAACAAGAAAATAGAACGGTTGAATAAAACAGTACATATTTTCAACTGATATTAATATCATAAAAAATGCTAATTATTGAAATGTCCGGTATTTGGTTTCAGATATCACAATTCTCCAAAATTTAAACCATCCATTAATATATATACAGATATAATTTCGTTTTTATCTCCTCTCAATCTTTTTACAAAATAATGTTTACTGTTTATCAGATGTTCTTGCTGGGATGCGTGCATAAAAACTCAATTGGGCCAAAGATGGATGTTTATTCGTACTTTTATTTTACGGTACGTTGATACGCCGGCATTTGAGTGGTTCGTGCTGGTTTTGATTTTTGCGTCCAGTATAACACTCTGTTTTGAAGACATTCATTTAGAAAAAAATATACCCTTAAAGAAAATACTTTATTGGACGAATTTAGGATTTTGCATGATTTTCGTGATTGAAATGTTTCTGAAATGGATAGCACTGGGGTTTTTTAGATACTTCACAAGTTTTTGGACACTATTGGATTTTACTATAGTTTTTGTAAGTATCCGCTTATCAAAATAAATTTCAACAAAATTCGAGAACCAAAGTTTCAACTTTCTTGTTAGGTTTCAGTGTTCAGTTTATTAATAGAAGAGAATGAGAACCTCAAAGTGTTAAGATCTTTAAGAACTTTACGTGCACTAAGACCACTTCGAGCAATATCTCGGTGGCAAGGAATGAGAATAGTTGTAAATGCTTTGATGTACGCTATTCCAAGTATTTTCAATGTTTTGTTAGTGTGTTTAGTGTTTTGGTTAATTTTTTCTATAATGGGAGTGCAATTTTTTGGAGGAAAATTCTTCAAATGTGTCGACGGCGAAGGTGAACTGCTGCCGTTAGAGGTAAACCACTTCTTTATTAAACATTTTTAATCTTTAATGACGAACTTTATCTACATCATTTTATGTCTGTTATGAATTAATTTTCAGGTAGTAAATGATAAATGGGAGTGTTATTACAATAACTTTTCTTGGATAAATTCTAAGATATCTTTCGATCATGTTGGTATAGCATACTTAGCCCTATTTCAAGTGGCAACATTTGAGGGCTGGATGGAAGTAATGGCTGATGCTGTCGATGCCCGTGGTGTTGATTTGCAGCCGGCAAGAGAAGCTAACATATATGCTTACATTTACTTTGTTATATTTATTGTATGCGGTTCTTTTTTTACTTTAAACTTATTCATAGGAGTTATTATAGATAATTTCAACATGCTCAAAAAAAAGGTAATGATGGTATTTTACAAAATTTATAAGTTTATATATGTTCGCCGTACAAAATGTCTTTATATTTAATTTTAGTATGAAGGTGGAGTATTAGAGATGTTTCTAACAGAAAGCCAAAAACATTATTACACTGCTATGAAAAAACTAGGAAGGAAAAAACCGCAAAAAGTAATAAAGAGACCGCGAAATCAATTTCTGGCCATGTTCTACGATCTATCGAATTCTCGGCGTTTCGAAATAGCAATATTTGTGCTCATATTTCTTAACATGCTCACAATGGGTATTGAGCATTACGATCAACCACATTCTGTTTTCTTTGTTTTAGAAGTTAGTAACGCGTTTTTTACAACTGTTTTTGGTTTAGGTAAGTTCAACGTAATAAAAGTATAGTAATAATAATAATATAATACTATATGTATTTATATTTATACTAATATTGACTATTGTTTTCATAATGCTCATTTTATTTCAGAGGCAATAGTTAAAATCATCGGTCTGCGATACCATTATTTCACAGTACCGTGGAATGTTTTCGATTTCCTTCTAGTTTTAGCTTCTATCTTAGGCATTGTTATGGAGGATATTATGATCGATCTCCCTATATCTCCCACATTATTGCGAGTAGTTCGTGTTTTTCGTATCGGGAGAATCTTAAGACTGATTAAAGTGAGTAAAATTTTGTATATATACAAAATAAATTAAATCAAGAAGTAAAAATTATATTTGCTGCACATTTTGACTACGTTGTTATGAACTCGTCTTGTTTTGTATGCAAAAAAAAACAGTTTTATTACTATTTTCAATTACTATTATTTACAGGCCGCTAAGGGTATTAGGAAACTTCTATTTGCACTAGTAGTCTCACTCCCAGCTCTCTTCAACATAGGTGCCTTGCTCGCTTTAATTACATTTATATATGCTATCATCGGTATGTCAGTTTTTGGTCACGTCAAGAAGCAGGGTGCTTTGGACGATATAGTCAATTTCCAAACATTTGGCAGAAGTATGCAGTTACTTTTTCGGTAAGAATTTGTTGAATATTTCGTAAATTAAATATATAACTCTAAGAAGTACGCATAATTATTTTATTTTTAGTCTCATGACATCTGCTGGTTGGAATGATGTGCTTGAATCTCTAATGATTCAACCGCCTGATTGTGAATTGGGTGACATTGGACACAGCAACGGCAACTGTGGGAGCCCACTTTTGGCAATTACATATTTTACGTCTTTCATTATCATTAGTTACATGATTGTGATAAATATGTATATTGCAATAATTCTTGAGAATTTTAATCAAGCCCATCAGGAGGAAGAGATTGGCATTGTGGAAGACGATCTTGAAATGTTTTACATCAGGTGGTCTAAGTGAGTGTCCGTTAAAATGTTAAATGTATACTGTTTAGTTTATTCATATATTAAACTTATTTTTTCCTTTTTTTAGGTACGATCCACATGCAACACAGTTTATAAGTTTTGCTCAATTATCAGATTTTATAGCGTCTCTAGATCCCCCATTAGGTATTTCCAAGCCAAATACAGTGGCGTTAGTTAGTTTTAATCTTCCTATTGCAAGAGGCAATAAAATTCATTGTTTAGATATTCTTCATGCGTTGGTTAAACATGTGTTAGGCCATGTAGAAGAAACAGATACATTTAGGCAACTCCAAGAACAAATGGATATAAAATTTAAAAAACAATTCCCAACGAGAAAGGAGTTGGAGATTGTGTCTTCCACTAGGATATGGAAACGAGAAGACAAAGCGGCGCGAACTATTCAAAGGACCTGGAGGGAATATATAAAGTAAGACATTTTAGTTTAAATTAAAATATATCATTTGATAATGAATTTTTATTGAACTATATTAATGATAACCATTCGTAACAGTACATTTATTGTATAAAGCAAACAGTTCATCAAATTATTTATACTTATAGGCGCAAGAATCGTAGTCCTTCAAACGAGGAAGAAAGCACGAAGTGGTCTCCTGGAGGTGGCTGGGGTGGCCGGTTGAGCGCTTTACTGCATGTTAGACGTGGATCACATGCTTCCAGTAGAAAATCCTCAAGAGCTTCTGACGCTTCAGACCTGAGCGAATTGGGAGGAGCTTGGCTTAATTTACCACTTCTATTATTACCAGGCGCCGCTCCGGGTGAACAGGTATTTTAGAGTAAAATATTATTTTATAAAGATTTGTGTCAATATCTGTGGTGTAGAACACGAAAATGTCAGCAGTTTGATAATTAAACGAAGGCATAAGGCCAACAAGCGCAAAAAGAAGCTCAACTGCAATCTGCCGTTCGATATGTGCAGACGAGCTAGTTCGACTAAATACGTTTACTGTAAAACGAGGTGTCTTATTCAATATCAAGCAACAGTCACTGGATCTAATAACGAAAATGAAAGTATTCATTCATTAATAATTGATAATTATAAAAATATGCTTCTTCTATTCAATTAAATACAGGAGGTCTGATATTCTAACACGTTTTTTGATTTTATACAACGGAAAACATAACTGAAACCAATAGGTCGTTTATCAGAAACTTCAAACCTCTTTATTTTTTTACTAGCGAGCTGAGGGAGAGTTGGCAAAGCTATGACGGCTAAGCAGACCCGAGTCCTAAAGACTTAGCACATCCTGTTACCTTACATCTTATATAGGTATTAATAATTATAAAATAACTTAAGATTATATTAACGGATTTTAGGCTAGCGGTTCAGACGGTGCGCCTCCACGCCGCAGATCTGCGTACGGTTTACCCCTGTTCCTGCGCCATCAGGATGCCGTCGATGAAGATGCCGGGCCCAAACGAGCAGGTTCATATGTAATGTTTTGCTTTTTGTGTCTCTTCCTATCGTAGTTAAACGTGTTCCTATGAATTTTGAAGCTTTACAGTGAGTTGCAGATATTTCATATTTAATCAAATCATACTAGTGAACTTTGATTTTCAACATTTTCATTATTATGATTAGTTACTTTAAAATATTAGTACATCAAAAGTCATATTTAAAAGTAATCTGTCTTTGCTTAGTCAATATGAAGATACAAATATATTTTATATATCCTAAATTTGATAAAACAAAATTAACTCCAGCAAATCACTAAATCTTTAACTAAGAAAATCTTCTAGTGTAACACTAATATATTGTAGATAATTTGGAACAATGTAAACGACTTCTGATATTTTTCTTCAAAGCGACTTAGTGAAAAGCTTCTCGTGAATAAATTCATTTGAACCGTGAACGAAACGAAAACATTACTACCATTGTATTTGGCCTTCGTTCAAATGAGTTTATGTTCTAGTAATACTTAGAATCCCCCGAGAGTGTGATAAATATTTGTGAGAGTATCAATGATGTTCCCTTGTTCGTCTGCTTTGGAGTAATGTTACCTTTCATTTCCAGGTATCATTGTTTTGAGCTTTGCATGAATGTTGTTTGTCTATTAATTAACGTGCTATAATATAAATGGCATGTTCAAATTAGCAGCCGTATTAATTGTGTGCTGCATGAAATTTGTCTTAAACGTTTAATAATATAAGCAATAGATAGACTTTTTGTGTAACATTTTTATTATCGGTAAGTGATTTTTTTCTGACCGTAATCTAATTTGCCACATCCCAGAGAAGCAAATTGAGAGCAGAGTAAAGGAGGACCGCCAACAGTCAGCTCTGTTTCTTAGTGAGTGGTCCTCTATTTTTTTTCCTCTCTCTTATTCTATTTATATGATTGCTTCTTACATAAGCTCTTTATTTCTTTAAATTTATTTTTAAAATTTTTAAGACTTACCATAATAATTGTAGAAATATTTTAAAGTAATTTAATAAAATGAAATTATGAATAGTTGCATTACTTAAATTATTCTCGAATTAATTATGATCGTTTAAATTTCTAGTACTATTAGATAATTTATTTTAAAATACATTATCGGTGAAAAATAAATTAGATATATATAACATATTTGAGAGATTCCGTTAGAGATTTAGTATCATTAACTTATTAGTTATGAGATTTCATTAGATGGTGGAAACGTAAATATTGTAACAAAAATATTTACGTCATTTCGTTATAGAACCTTACTCAGAATATTAGTTCTTATGAGATACTGGAGAATATTAAGGCGCAACTTACTGATTGTTGATTTGTTTGTTATTGCCTCTTTAATTTGTATAACACGTACACTACCCTATTTTCTAAAAAGTAATAATTCATTCTCTTTCGTCAACTCAAATAATTGTTGTAGGAATGTGATTACAAAGGGAATCAATAGACTTTCTAGAATCACAACTGTAACAAATTTACTCCACATAACATTATCTACCTACATGCAGTGACGACACTCCCATACAAGCCCGAAAGCCAATCATATCCCACTTAAGCATAGTAGTATATATTAATTTATGTATAGTGCACTTAAATTAATAAATCCTAATTACTACGAAGTCTAAACACTATCATAAGGATACAAAATAAATAAAAATCACGTCACGTATTAATATTTTTATGTACATGCGTATATAAGTGCTCGGGCTTGCTCTGCAGGTACGCCCATGCAAACACGATAGAGCACAGATGTAATCTACTAAAACCGTCCGCAATTTTTTAAGTGAAATTTTACAATTATTTTTAATTTGCTTTTTTGGTGTTGCTTATGTGAAATGTAAAAGTTGTAAATACAAATTGATGACGTGCAACACGTCGCAGGTTCACTTCGGCTAATGTCTCGCCGGAGCTCCGCAAGGAGAGTGACGACTCCCGTCCGTGCGAGGACGCCCTCCCCACACGCCAACAGCTCCGTCAGCATCCTGGTGACGGAAGCATCGCCCGAGGCCGCCCCCCCGCCCGCAACGACCCCCACCGTCGTCAGAGTGCTGGTACACCGCGAAAGTGACGAGCAACCCAGCTGATCCACGATAGACGAGCCTGAAAGCGAGGTTCAAACCGGTTCAAACTAGTTAGCTTTAGATTTATAGTGAGTGAAGATTCAAAGTCGAAAATTGTGTTCACACATGTTCGAATACGTGATATAAATTTTAATGATAATAGCGAATTTGAATAAATTAGTAAACTATATTATACACGTGAAATTAGCAGTAGCTGGGAACTTCCATTCTATCGCGTTATAGTTTTCTTTCAATACTTTCATCGAGTTTAATACATTAAATATGAAAAAAAAAACTTATATGATAAAAATAATGTTTAATCTTAATACTACGCAATTTTTGGAACACGCTATTAAGTAAACGTGATAGATTTCTTTCCAGCTTAACGCTTAATAAGTGTTTCGTTAAAAATAACAGCTTGTATTAAAAATTTGATAATTAAACGTTTTTATATATTAGATAATATCTGTTAATTACTTTGACGTGTAAATATTGTTATATAATTATAGATTCTGTGATGCAATTACATAATGCCGAGATTAGTGAACCGCTAGATGATTATAGTATCGCCAATGTTCCTTTAAGTTTTAATAAAGGCAATAAGGTATTTACTTTCATATTGGTAAATACAATCTAAGAGATTTGTTGAGTGAAATCTGGGTTACACTCATAAAGTCGTAAGGATTTCACGAGTTGATTCGAAGGTATCTGTTCGAGTTGAAACATAATATATTTTATTTATATTTTAATGGTTTTTAGCACTTTCTCTGCCAGAACGATTCATAAATATCTTCCCATTGTTGTCTTGTGAGGCGCGTATAGAATGTTGATTATATTTCCTTCGGCAATTAACAATTAAAATTGCACGTATATATTTGAAACTTTGTATTCTTATTTTGCATAACACGTGTCAAAACTTTTTCAAAAGTAATTTCAGCGTATACTCCTAACGTAGCATGGAACGTGTTAATATCAAATATATGTATATTATAAAGCAATATATACTGATAGATAAAATTTAACATAAAAAGTTTGCAGTGAATTAACAAACAATTACAAAATAAAAAATATTATTTAAATTACGCAAATTATAGTTAGACGTGGATGTTTTGTATCAATATCGGGCAAATTATTCCCCTTGTTATCCAAAAATATAAGATAATGTGCTTTTTTTACAGTTAAGTTACTTTTAATGCGGAACTTCAAAGTTTTAAAGTTAGAATTCAAATTCATTTGATGGTTTTATTAAATAAGAAACGTTTAAATGGGCGCCAGATATAAATATAAGTATAAAATGAATAAGAAATTAATTATTACCAAGGATTGAAAATATAATCAATTATGATTAACATAAATAATTTTAGATCTAAAATTATAACTCGATACTGGGCTTATAAACCGAAAAATAAACTTTGTATTTTTTAATTTAGCTTCTAATTTACTACATGAAGTAATTTTATTTTATTTACTTTGGCAATTATGGTCGCGACAGCTGCGGCCCATTTTCATTCTACTTTATTAAACGTTAAAAAAAACCATCATTTACTAATTACGTCTAAAAAATTGGTCAATGCATTACGCCTGTTTCACATTTTTATATGGTTTTCGTTAATAGGATTTTTTAATAAAAATATATAAATTTATAATTCAATAAGTTTTGATAATATTAAGGTATATACGTTTATCACCTTTTAAAATTAATCAATAAAAAATAAAATATTAATATTAAAGATTATTACACAAATGCATATGGGCATATTTCTTTAAAAGTAAATATTATCTTAATAAATATGAGTTTTGAGTTTATACTTAATTGAGATTGAGCAGTTGTGATAGAAATAATAATAAATAATTAAATTTACTTTAAAGTATCGATACGCTTAAATGCACAACAAGAAGCTAAAAAGTAGATAATAATTTCTGAATTATATAATAATTCGGCTCGATGCTCCAAATATAATAATAAAAATAATGAATTGAACATTGCCTTTTTTAACATAGAGACTACCATCTATTATAATTTTTTGTAAAAACATTGCATTACATTATTAAATAATAAATTTAATGTAGTAACAGATTACAATAAAAATTGTGTAAATGATAGAAAGTGAGATCTCCCGAAAGTTGCAAATATTTCGTTTTCAAGATCTTAATTTAAAGGTAATGTCAATAAACTTTGTTGCTTAAAGTTAAATAGTAAGAGCAAATAAATTAAAAAGAAAAAACATCGAAAATAATACATTACGTGTTAACTAACAGTAATTCTCAACTTCATGTTTTAACTTTGTACTTTGCCGCTTTATAGATGGTAGTTCTATATAAGGACCAATATATTTAAGCTCGACCAAACATCTTATCAAACACTTTTTTTAAATCACTGTTTCATTATTTTGTATAATGATTTATTCCTACAGTTATAAACGTTTGGCGTGAAACATTAAGAGCACTAACTCACAAGCTCAAAAATATTATCACATTTTAATACCTCATAAGTATTATTTTTATGTTATACATAGACAAATTACTCAAAAATGTTCAATTTTGTATATAGACGAGAGAGAATGCAATAATTTTTCATAATTTTACGTAGAAAAGAGGTTGTTTAGTACAATTTTTAAAACTTAAAATGTACATTTGAGATAACTGTAGCGAGAGAATGCGGACAATTTGTCCCGTGCATGGTACATGCATAGGTATAATAAAATTAAGAGAGAAAATTGTAAAATATGTAAATAAAAATACTAAGTGAGACCTGCGAAATATGATTTTCTTCTAAGGTACAAAATAAAAATTAACCATGTTGAAAATTATGATTAAACGAAAATGTGACATTTGTTTGTTTTATTGAACCTGCAACTGTGTTTTATGGCACAGTAAATTAAAATGTAACAGCTAAAAAATTCTGCGATTAAAATCCAAAAAAATAATCCTTTTTCATATTTTTTTTCCAACGTAAATCGTTTCTCGTATTTTACTTCAATAAAGTAGACCGAGCTGCAGTAAAGCTACGCTACCAGTCGTAATGAAGTGTGCATTACCAGAAGAGTACTTTTTATAAAATTACAAAAAAACATCTCTTTTCAATTATTGAAGATTTCCTATAAAAATTAAGTTTTTTTTTTTAATATTAATAGCAAAAGGTGACAATAGAATAAGAATTTATTCAAGTACTAGTGACTAATTACATACCTCACAGTGCAGCTAGTGAGAATAGTGAATTAAATGAATGATTTTAGTCCCTAATAAATTTAGCATGCACTTTCAATATCAATAAATATGACCAACACCAGGGACAACCTAATGATTGTATTCTCGACATTAGAAGAATTGTTCGGGTGACGTGAGGATTAAATTTTTTTAATTAATTTTAATTACAACTTACGTCAGCCGGTTCGTGATATATTTAAAAAATGTAATATACTCTCTCAAAAGTATTCCTTTCATTTTCAAAACATTAATAAAAAAGCGTAATGAGTGCCGAATCCCATCTTTGAAATTGGGGCCGCGAGATCGTTAAAATAATCACGACCCTCTTGACTTTCTCCGTAAGCTGTTCATCCTTAGATTGGCAATGAAATATAAACTTACATTTTGTACGGGACACAGCTGTTTTACATAAAGTTTGCTTTGAATCTGAATGTAGATAAGGCTTTTAAGGAATGATGGCTATCTTAAGTAATGGTAGGCTTTTATCTGCTAGCGATTATAACTACCATTATCATCGTTATACTGCGACAACGGAAAGTTCTACATGTAAGTAAAAGCGCGGTCCCTCTATATACCGTTAAGAAGTAAAGCGTTCTCGTACTAAAAGTTCACTAACGAAATACATTGCACTAGCTGTCACTCGCTCGTTTATCTGTGTTTAGTTATTTATTTATTAAATATTAAAATTATTAACTTACGTTATGTGTAGTTATGGCCAAATCCATCGACAAAGAATAAAAAGTTTCCTTTCATTCCCTTCTTTAGCGGTGAAATTTCAAAAGAAGTCTTAGTGGATACGTACGTATTGTAAATAACACACCCACCAAATTTCATGTCATTACGGTCAACGGTTTAGGCTTAACTATGATATAGGTAAATCGGGGAATCCATCAAAACTGAATTTTATAAGCAAATAGCTAGTGTTATGATAAAACATACTTAAGAACCAAATAGAGGGCAAAGCTCAAAGTATTCGTATTTCTGTAAAGTGCTTATTATCAGATCAGGGAGCTAGAAAATAAATCTAAATATTTCCTTGTAATAAGCCATTTAATTATATCATTACGTTTGTTTTCCTTCTATGCTCTTGGTAGACCGTAAACGCAAATATTGCGAATTTTTTTAATAACCCTTTAGGATATAAATTTACAAATTTACTTAGAACTATCGAAAAACATATAAAAACCATAGCAATTTTTTCAACCTTACCGCATAAAACAAGACGTTCATAATTTCCTGAAAAACTTATTCAAAAACCAGCAGATTTGTTAAACGAATTGATTTTTTATATACTCAATTATTAAAACTTTCTTAAATATTCAAACGTGTAACTATTAAACACAATTTACAACTATTTTTTAAAACATCTTATGGTGAAATTTGTTTAATTAATAGCCATTTTACCTGAGAACAAGAAAGCTAAGAATCTCCGACTTTGTGGATATAGAGTTGTAAGTAGACTGAGAGATTTACAAAGCAAATGATTTTAATACGGGGCTTGAAAAGATTGTTTGTTATTTGGAAAGTAATTAACTTCGGTTCAAAATTACATAAAGGATTAATGATATGTTATATATTTTTGATATAATTATTAGATAATTAAACATTTGAATTTTATTTATAAATTCTAGTAAACGCCTCGTGATAGGTACTAACAGAAGTATATAATGAAATTTTTTCATCGAAATATTTATTATGAACTAACACTTGCGTACGATTTTACCTGATAAAAGTAAAGTGACAATGGGACCGTGTCTGGTGAAACGCGATGGCCTGGAATACTTCTGGCTCTCATATGTCTGTGCGAGTACCAGACACAGCAATGCTGTTATAGCTGCAGATGGATGACATTAAGGATGGTAAAGGTAAAGCTAGACAAGTGGGTTCGAAAAACGAAAAGTAGAAAGAAAGCATGCTCACCATGAACTATCTGGGTCTCTGGATTTGACGGCCGAAACCCAGCATTGGTATGGTGGTAAATTGGTATGACAATATAGGAGATGGTTAAAGGAGAAATTTACCGAGCTATAAATATCTAGGACATGTTTCACACATAGTACTCTAATCCCAAGATAGAATACTAAACAGTACCTGTAATATGGATTATCAGATAATATATTAATAGCAATATATATGCAGATAATATATTAATAACAGATAATAGAGTAAATAAATACTTAAATATATGTTAACAACCAGACACAGAACAAATGTTTATCACATAAATGTTTGTCCTGAGTGGGAATCGAATCCGCGACCCCAGGTGTAAGAAGCAGGGTTACTATAATTACACCAACGGGCCAGTCAAACTGTGTTACCATTAATGCAATTGAATGGAATTGAATACTTGCGTTACAAATGTCTTGAAATATCAAAACATGTAGTTATCATTTTTCTCCACGATTGATGACATACATTACGAAAATCGAATATGTACTTATTTCATATTTGTGCACACTAATACTTTCTGCGTAAGATTAATTGAGCGCAAATATCTCTAGATGCCGAATGTATCAGAAGTTTTCTACTAATACATTTTAGGACATATTCACCGTGTTTTTCTCACTAAGGAAAACAACCATGTAAAAAAATCAGATTCATAAATAAAAATGAACATTAAAATCATACTGGACGTATGTAGGTTAACAGACCATTTTTGTATGTACAGATCAACTGAAAACAAATTTTTTCTACTTATTTAAAAAAGAAGGTTATTATAATTTATTCATGATAAACATACAAGATTTATAATTCATAATTAGGTACTTTAAAAAAATATACAAAATGTAATCAGGTCTTCTGCAATTAATCAGAAAAATGTCTTTATACTCGAGTAACAAAGAAGCTTTTCTGGGTATTTTGTTACAGAGTATTCTACAATGCTGAAACAAATTAACCTCCTTTAAATGCGGACTCCGTAAGTTTGGTAATTAGTAATAAGCATTGGTAATTAGTAATAAAAAAATGTATAGTTTGTAAAGTCAGTATTTGCGGTATCTATGAAATCTGACCAAGTTTTGCCTCACATTTCTTCAGGAAAAGGTTTTTTAAAAAGTTGTTCTTTTTTCTTATTACCAGAAGGTTCAGAGGAATTAATTTAGTAGTAACTTAGCCGTTGAAAATATTAATAACAGTATTTTTGGAGTAATAAAAAATGAAATAATACAGACGTAAATTTTTTAAATTGATTTTTAAAAACATTATGCAAATAGTTTCGTAATGGTATCAAAATTACTGTAAAGAAATAACAGTATAAATAAGTCGGAATACTTATGATTAAAACAAATTTTAGAGTGAAATATTTTCTTAATATTATAATTATTACAATGAATACCTAACAACAGTTACTAATAAACGTTTATTTTTATCAAAATACTAATTATGATATATGAACGCAGGTGAACCTTAGAGAGAGTTGGAATTCAAGCGTAACAAGTTTTTACAAACTCAAACTCTGTTTTGATAGACAACTAGTATCATACATCTTGATTTCTTATCGTTATGCGAGGAAATTAACTCAATTACTGATAATTTAACTAATCATAAGATTTGATACATGCTATCTCAATCTAAAGACTAGTAAAAAGGTTTAATTTAAGTAATGTTTCATAGTAATTTAAGTGCAAATTCGATTAATAATGATCACAAAGGACCATGTTTTCATTGAAACATCTGTTTTTTTTTTTTACTGTAACTCAGCCTTCAAAAATAATATTCGGAAATAAAAAGAAATGAGTTCGCGTTCCGAATCAATGATGAAGAACAAAGACGCGATGTTTGACATTTATAAAGAAGCAGGAGTTGATTGAACGGCACGGTGGCGAGCGTGTCGTTACTTATGAAATTATTGACTTCAATTTGTTTCCCTAAAATATTTTTATATTTCTTTGAAGTCGAACCAAAGTTAGGGCCCTTATTTCGAGAGTTTTGTATTACAAGATGGGTAAATATTTGTATAGAAATGAAATGTTATAATACCAAAACTTTAAATCTTTGATTACAATAATTACCTTATAAGTATTTAAACTTACTATTACGTCATTTGCATATTTATCTAATTAAGTAGAGTCAAAAATAAATGGTGAGTACTTTCCGTTATGTAGAATTATTTAAATAGAAAAAAAAAAGTTAAAAAAATTGGTTATACACTGTAGCCTCGTATGTCTTCCATGTTTTATACAGCAAAATGTAGAGATAAAAAGCAAAATGTTAAAACTCAGAGGTAAAGGCGGCCGCCTAGTTCAGAGGTCACACGTCAAGCAGGTTATAAGGGCATTATGATTTCAAATGAGCTAAAATGAAAGCGTGGAGACGTGCGCTGAAATCGTGCTTTGTTTCTTAAAATACTACCCAGGGAAGACGGCTCATATTTTGCTAATTGAAAAATTTAATTCCATCATTACAGCTATAAGTGAACCGAACATTTTAAATATCCAGATTTTCATGGATAAGTACTAAAAATATCCACTATTATTAATCTGTATACACATCGTTTTACTGTTTTTTGTGATTTTAATTTTACTTATATATAGATAAAATAACTTCTCGTTTAAGTTTTATTTTATCAATAAAAAAAAAATTCTATCCAATTCTTAGGTTACAGAGTCAAAAGACATCAAAATTAGTTTCGCTGGAAAAACGAATATAGACGACATACTTTCACTGTACTACTCTAGATAATATTAAAATTAGTCGTAAAAAATATTTGTTTTACATATTTGATATTTTCAATAAAAAAATTACAGTATGCTCTTCTAGTTTATACATCAAAATTTGAAATTAATGAAAAACGTCAAATAAAAATGCTACATAATATACAATTATGCACATACATTTCTGTACACTGTATCATTATGTATAAAATTTCTATACCCTCCCACAGATTCATACCATTGTGGAATAATGAAGTGTTGCGTATTCAACAAAACAAAAGCTGCATAGCGAGTTTCACTTTTGTTTGAATCACACAACATTCTAACTGACATTTTATTTGGCAGGAAAGGTAAATTATTATTTTTTTCATTCCCGAAGATATCGTCGAAAGCGATAGAATATAAGGTCTGCTATGAAATCATTATTTACGACAGTAATTGTTCCCCTGTCTATATTTTCTTTTCTCTCATTTAAGTTATTTTTTTAATTTCCGCTCTTTTCTGCTCATTATTAGCGACAGAGTTTATCAAGTTTTTTTTATTCCTGTTTAACACAGTTTTATATTTATATAAATATATATATGAAGTGTATTATAAATTTACATATCTTGTAATTTTTTTATGGATTGACATGGAGTACAATTTAGCATTATGACTTGTATACAAAATATTATGCATTAAAGATTCTCAATAAGTAAATAACAAATTACAAACTATTCGGTGTTCGTATACCTTATCGAAGACATGGAGCGTATGTACTGCATTAACAATGAACCTAAATTTAGTTCCACACACTATAACGTCCCGTCTAATTAAGTCTAATGCATTGGGTAGAGTTGTATAGACGTTATATCTAAAATACGGTACCGAGCGACTTGTTTGTTTCTGCTTCTTGCAATTTGCGAGATAAATTAATTTCAAATCATAAAAATTTAAATTACCGATGAAGAGGTTAATTAGCTACTGTAAAATGAATTTTTCACACCAATACAAATTTACCGCTAGTCTCGTAACACGATGCCC
>DWQX01002618.1:0-21006 GCA_018245475.1 Pharmacophagus antenor | reverse complement strand
ATTGGGTCTGGGATGGCGGAGGGGGAGGGAGCAGTGAGGACTAGCGGTTTACCGCCGCGGGGTTTTTAGTGGGTAGCTCCTGGGCCAATTTCCAGGAAAAGTGCCCTTTTCAGGGCGCCGGTAGCCCCACACACGCCACCCCCTCCCACGGGGGGGGGGTACGGTGCAGCAATGCATTTTCTCCCACGCAAACAAAAAAAAAAGGCATTGTTATAATTGAGATTGATAATTTAAAAAACAAACATTACAAATCCCCGATTAAAAGTTTTCTTGTTGACTTTGATCTGTTCTCTCTCTATCTTGAGCCGGTAGATTAGTGGGACCGGATAAAAAAGGGAGAAATGCAAGAGGGCAGGGGTGGCCGTTCGCTCGTGAATAATTCATTAAGACGTAATGAGCCGTGGGCAGGTCTTCAGTCACGCTTTTAAAAAAATCTAGGATAAGCTAAGTATAAAATAAGGGTTCCCAGCGATAAGATTTTTCAACCGTAATGAATGCTTTGGACGTTTAAATTTGTATTTTCATAGTAAGCGCGTATTCATTTCGATGATTTAATTTCTATACTCCGCCAAAAAAGACAAAATATGTTCATTTCAATTTTCAAGGGACACATCGTCTAAACCACTGAAAGGAATATAATGTAATTCTATTCTTTTAATTTGATTCGGTTGCTAACGATATCAGATCAAAAAAATGTTCATATATTTAACACTAGGTCTACGGACAGTTTTTCATAGTTTCCTTTTCGAGGCCATAGTAATTTCATACATCATCCTTTTTAATAAAATAAATATAAAGCAAAGTTGCCGTAAAAGATGAAAAAAATTGAAAATTCTGATACACGTAAGTATTTTAAAAATTTCTATAACGTTCTTGAGTCAAAATGTCGCGTCCCGTAACTCTAGTGTTAAAGATCTTAATTTAATTAACACGCTTGTTAATAATTCGAATGATATGTAATAATTTCGCTTTATCTGAACATATGGGTATTGTATATATTTATAAATATATCTGTGGTCGCAGCATTGAATATGGTATTTTCCTACTGCAAAATAAACGGAAAGTATGGTTAACCAAAATGTTCATAATTTTGTCACCATGTTTTTATTTACGTTACGGCAAGTTTCTCGTATACAAATAATACAAATGGTTTTGCTTTTGAAATATGAAAACCTTTCAAAATAGTTTAACACTATATGAGTTATTAAGATGGGAAATATCGCTATAATTTGCAATTACAGAAACAAACAGACCGTGAAGGTAGATTGACGTTTAATTCGTTCATGTATACAATGTCACTATGATATTCCCTAAATTTTTTTTACAATTAATATTATCATCTACATAAATGAAATTAAAAGCAGTCATAATGACTGTTTCAGGCGATCTAGAGTTAAGTATCATAAACCCACGATTTATCATTGTTTAATAAAGAATTATAAATTTTATTTTCCATCATATCCATACTATCGTTGTTAAAAAATACTAAAGAAAAATCACTATAAAATTCTTAGTTTCCTGTACTAGTGCCAAGTACTAAAGACTGAACGTACTTTTTACAGCCAAAAGGCTTAATAACATAATTGCGACTAGTCTGAAATTTGGTATATTTTGGTATATTTATTACCGTAAAAGCAAATAAGTGATTCCGTGATGCTGTAGTTGCACTACTTACCTCATCAGACGAAGGTCTCTTGTTTGATTATCTGGCCACATGAGGAGTTTAGAGATAATGGCACATACTTATCGAATCCGCTAGCCTCGATGTTAATCAGATACCACAGTAGCTCTGATGTACTTCAGCTGTTATACAAATAAGTTATAAAAGGCCTACTCAACTTTGTTAATAGCTTAACTGGCGAGAAATATCACAAGACAAAAAAGCATGATGTAGTCTTTTGTCGGAGGCCAAGACATTTTGGGTCCTTGCGCCGCCGTAACGTGTTAGTGGTATTTAGGTCCAGAACGCTTCGCCATCTACGCCATTATTACTTAAATTGAATTGCCTTAAGAGTAGTTTATACATAGGTTATAAATGTATACAATGATGTTGACTAAATGTTTGATTGAATGAATTATCGTTATGAACACGTACGAAAGAAAAAAAGTTAACACTTTACACCGACAAAAACAGATAATGATATATGGACACGAGTCAAAGTTACAGCAGACTCCATTTTCTCCATTCGTCGGTTAAAATTTCGAAAGATTGTAGCGGATTTATGCGCCGAATCTGTAACACACCAATCTAAGATAACCGCAGGAGTTATTTGCGAGTAATTTGCGGTGGAGTTCCGACGCGAAAGCGCGGGAACTCGAACAAATGACGCTGTTGGTGCGATAACACGGCGCGGGGACGTGTTACACTTACCTTTATAACTGTCTACTTGTCCCACGATGAACACGGTACTCGAATTACACTTTGCTTTTTCCACAGTTTTTAAATCACAACATATTTTTTTTTTGGTCTTATTCTTAGAGCTAGACTATCAGAACGAGAATATTTTTATTTGTTGTGACTGAAAATCATCTGAATCGGGTGAGAGTTGTATTTTAAGCGACAATAACCAGGAGTATAGATATTACCTATATAACTACCAATGTCCGTTATACATATATTGGTACAAACTAGAAATGTTATAAAATTAATAGCAAATTTGGAAGATAATTAAGTTCGGAAGATGTCAACAAAATTATTAAAGTAATTATAAATAGTTTTTATTCATTGTCCCGCAGAAAATTTCAATTTTTCTGGGAAAAAATAGACACCATTTATATGTTATTTCATGTAACTCATATGCATAATGTATATTCGTACACATAAAAAGAAGGTAACATAGAAATTCATGGAAGTCGTTAAAACTCCTTATCAAGCAACTTTCGAAATCCGTAATTGTATTTTCGATAACGTTGTGTAATAAAATTCAAATGTAAGTAGTTGATAATCTATATATATGTATTAACAAAAATAAAAATACAAAATGCTGTACACTTGCGACCGTTTATTATTCATGTTTATTGCATTGAAAAGTTTGGATGCGAAACCACCGTTAAGAGTGTATGGAGGAACAGATATCAGTATCGGTGATTATGCTTATGTTGTCCGCTTAGAAGTTCAAATAAGTGTCAAATTAAGAAACTCGAGTATAATTGTCGCCAAGCATATACATTTGTGTAGTGCGTCAGCTATTGCAGTGACGTGGGTTCTGACCGCCGCTCACTGTTTAACCGTATTGGGACAGTCAACGTCGAAACCTATAATAAGATACGGATCTGTGTTTCACTCACCCTGGAAAAAGGAATCATTCAGCGATGTTCTATCAATAATTATTCATCCTTTATATTCATACAACTTCAACGGATTGTATCATTCACTGATGAAAAACGACATTGGTCTAATGAAGACTACACCGATAAATATAAAAACTTACATGAAACTCAGCGCCGTTGATTATTTGTCATTTTACGGGCAAGAAGCATTTATCGTTGGATTTGGTGTAGTAAGCCAAACACTTAATGGCGGAAAAGTTAGATCAAATGATACTCTAAGCTTACTGATGCCGCTACAAATATTAGATGTACTTATAACTAAATGTACAAATACTATGATACAAGGCGGAATTTGTTTAGCACCAAAGTGTAATTTTGAAGGAAGAGCATGTGTGGGAGATTCTGGTGGACCACTTATCCATCCATCTGGGCAGATAGGTGTAATGTCCTTAGGTGTAGGAACGCCGAATTGTCTAATTCCAATGCAAATACGTATGGCCATTGCTGGGATAGCTTTACCCATCACTCCGTACATAGAATGGATTAATAGCCATGTGTCAGTTTAACAACTTTACCATGAATTTTCTGACACTATTGAGTATTTCGATAAAAAATGTATATAGACCTTTTATGTACTTTAAAACTGTATTATAAATTAAATTGACAGTTTATTGATTTAAGTCAATTATAAACAATTGAATTTAATTTTTTTTAAGAGAAATCCAGTGATTACGGGCGCGCAATTAATTATCTTGTTTATGGCGATTTAATGTTAAAGAAGTTTCAACGTAATACAGTGTCATCGGATTCTACATGCGAATTGATTATACGTATTAAAAATTCGGTGAGAAAAAATTATTAAAGCTAATATCATCTGGTAATGTGCGATAAAGGATTTATAACGAAAAATTCTGATAACATACCTCATGTGGATATTATAGTTATAATAATCGATTTTTTTATAAATGTTAATAGGTTTATTTCAGCTGAACTTCGTGGTGATAAAGCATCCCAATGTAGTACATAATACATAATAAATACAATTTTCCATGTCTGTGTTCAGCTAAAATAAATCATGAGAACTATTTGATTGGCATTATTACAACTTAAGAACGACCACTACACATATTTCAATTTCATATAATACATAAAGTAGGATGTTATAAAAATATAACAACGCTAAATTAATTCAAACCCATTGGATAACAATACACAAATGTATTATTTGAATGTTCCAAATGAATCGTGGAAACTGTTTTAACAGTTTTTGAAAGTTATGATTTGAAATTCAGTAAAAATAATAATTTATCGAATTCTATTTACATAACATTATTTAAATAACTGGCTGTTTTCCGCTTGCTCCTTGAGGTGTGGAATTTATTTTTTAGTATTAAGAGCAACTCCTCTGCAGTATTCTTTATAATTTAAAGCACTTAACATTTTTTTTTCTTTTTCCTTGGTAGGAAAGGAAAAATCTTGGAGCCCATAATAAAGCTATGTCTTTTGGTGAGACATATACAATACGTCAAACAATATCATAAAAATGATTAATATTTAACATGGGTCTACACCTCCATCAAAATGTTAAATTCTTATCCTAACTTTTATTGCTCCTTATTTTTTGTTCATAAGAAAATTAACAATAAATGTAGGAAAATAGTAAAAGTATAGAAAATGTTAATTTCCTAATTACCCGCCTATAATATCACCCTGAATACAATAGTCATGCGTGTAAAAGCCACAACAATCTGGACGAACGCGCGTTACGATGTACTAACACTTAACATCATGTGATGCAAATGTCAAGTGTCAGCCTACTGCCGTTTAAAAAACTACAAACTAAAACAATATAATCAGATTTTTACAGACTTATCTAATGTTATAAGAAAATTTTAAGATACTTCTATTTAAGAAAAGTGAGGGAGGGAAGAATTTCGTACGACTACCATGATTTTAAATAATATTCACTTACGTGCCGGGTACAGCTGGTTTTATGATATAAAAGTTTGTTTATTATAGTTGATATCGCGTTAGGACATTGTATTAATATATCGTTTGAAGTAATTACTATTTCCGTTCGAAAACATTTATTCAAATTACACAGAAAATATTAAATGATAATGGTAACTGATCGTCCAGTGTACGAATGTCGTTAATTATACGTAAATTTTAATTAAAACACGATACTAATCGGCTTCGATTTCAATGCGTGAAAATCGCGCGGCATTTGTTCATCGTCAGAAGGAATAATTAATTAATCATTTTACTCTTTCGTTAATAAAATTCCACTAGTCGACGTCTCCCGCTTGGGTCTTAGAAAACTCGATTTATACACGAAAGTCATCTATTTAATTGGAGTAACTTGGCAACTGTTATAAAAGCTTCGAGCTTTAGAAGGGGGTGGCATTCAAAAGTGCTTCCGTAATGTTGTTTCATTGTTAGATGGAACACTCACGAACGTTTATTTTGGTGTAGTCATTTATGAAGTGTTCTAAATTCAATAGCTACTGTATAGCCGCGTATGAAATTCTTTTGTTACCTTAATCAACCGAGTGCAAGAAGGAGGTTATTAATTTTAACGGTATCTTTTTAATGCCTATTTCATTAAACGTGACGAAGCAAAACTCTTTACTGCGTAAATCTGTGTACAATCGATTTTGATGTGATCTTCTTTGAAGGAGTGGATTTTGACGTTGGTTCTATAAATATATAAAAAAAATCAAGATTAAGGCTGAGAAAATAAGATAAGAAGTTTTATAAATTGTTAAGTACTATTGAAACTAACGCATTTTTTTATTACAAATGTATGTATAAAAGTCCAAACCGTAAAAATTAAAAAAAAAAAATAATTTCTCTCCCCAGGTGTATCATTTTTATTTAAACTTAAGGTTTATTCAGTGTATAGTTATTTTTGGTTCGATGTTTTGGTAAAAAGAATATTTCAGTAATAGATATTGAAAATGTTTATTAAAATTTAGCATTTTTTACAACTTGAAGTCATGTACATTTTTTTTTAAAGTTTCGATTACATTATATTGGAATATATACATATATAAAAAAAGTAATTAAAATTTTCGTTAATATGACATGATTTTTCGGGATTTTATTCACTTATTAAATTAATTACTTTAAGATAACATCAACGGTGATATGACCAAACTTTGCATAGTTTGTGATAATTTTTTAAACGTGAAATAATATAACGCATGCAAATAAATTAAAATCTCTCCGATAATTACTTGCTGGCACCCGCGTCTAAGGTCGCGCATATGAGAGGGAAACAAAAGATTTATTATCCCGAAGTAATTAAAGATTTCCTTCGTTATATAATACACCTTAAATATTAATCGGTTTGATCAACATTACTCCAGAAAATTTCATTATTTTGTGATAAGTGTTTCTTCAGAATAATTCGGCAACATATAGACGCAAAGATAAATGTGTTTTAAAACGGTTGTCGCTCTAATTTTTTTTTTAATAATAATAATATATTTATTAAAAGTAATTAACATTGAAATACGTTGTTATTTTTTAAAAGCGAAAAGGAATGAAAACACGGTTAACGCTTAGGCGGCATCGCTCTAAAATGGAATTCCTAATGAAGATCACTGTTCATAGTGCAGTTTTAAACTGAGCAAACAGCAGCTGGAAACGTCAACAAACAGGCGGCGGCTCCGCTACTCCCTGGTTGTATTCAAACAAGGTGGAGCACGGACGCTTTCGTCGAACGGAATTCAGGATTCGGCGCGAGGCGGGAAATAAATTAATTGAAACGTTTCCACTTCATTTTTAACACTGGCATTGGATTTTAAATAATTATCTTTCGCTTTCTCGAAGCTTTGGTAACTGAGCTGTCACACCCCTGCGTGATGGATCTGTGGGCGTGGTAATTTATTATTTTATCTTAGTATTAATCTCACTCCAGTATGTGTATCCATTTTTAAGTCCATCGACTAGGAGAATAAAGTGTTTCATTAACACTAAATTTACTAGACCCCTTATTTTGACAGAATAACGTTCGCTGAGAAGATCTGTATACTAATATGGTTTCATTTTTTTTATAATGTATCGGACAACTTTTTTTTACAAAACACAAATGATAAGAAAACAATAATGCACAAAATAAGAAAAACGTGATAAAATGGCCATAAATCTCGTGTTCTAATCTAAACCATTCATACCTTTCTCATAATATTGGAATTTCAAAAAAACAATTTCTTACACAGATCACAGAGAACACACGTTTCAACTTTAATATTTCTAGAACAAGTGCTTCACACTTTGCGGTAACGTAGACATATCTCAGTCAATAAATGGATTAGTCAGAACTTTGCATTTATACATATATATTGTGTCGAAAGTCAAAGTGAAATGTTAGCCCACAAAAAAAATGCGTATAGTATCAAGTACCAGAGAAAAGTTGTTGTATGTGTTAAATTACTTTACATTTATACCGATTCAGTGCAGTAAGTAAGATGCCTACAATACGTCGTGGCGGAAGACCAATTAATCATCTCCACTCCCCCAAAAGCTTCAATAGTCGACATCGCGTCGACGGGACTTTAGACGAGTAGATTATTTTCGAAAGTCATCTACTTAATTATACCAACTTAGCGTCGGCTCAAAATTGTGAGAAATTGTGTCGATAGAATTTCGTTTTTTGATACATTTTTTATCAACAATTAACATCTATTTCTAAATCCAAAAAATATGTATAGATGATTAAAGTACATATACATATACACTCTTTATTTTATTAAATTTTTTTTTTCAAACAGAACGTCAGAAGATACAGTACGAACTCGTGATGACTTAATTAATAACTTAAAATTGCTGTTGTCATTTGCATCACGCTTCTCTCGGGATGGCTGGTCTGCCCTCTGAGGTCGGTTCTGCAGGTGGTCTTGCGTGCTTTTGCTTTCGCTAGTGTTGCCTATTTCACTATTAAATTACAGTCACTATAATGAAAGTATATTACATTGAAAAATATTTTAAACATCACAGCTACCACGTAATGAAGCAACTCGCTCGATCAAGCCTCAATTTATTCAAATCCATCCGCAATACACTTTTCGACCAAATTATATAATTACCTTCAACATAACAACGTAACGTCAAGCTTTCCCCGTTGCACATAACAGTACTTTATATAATAGCGAACCTCAAAAAATAACTTTAAACATGAAACACAAAGAAAACTTAGTAATAGGGGTAGTCACTTCAATACAAATATTAAAGTAAATTTATTCAGAAATATTTCACTATATTGGTAAAAATTAGTAACGAATCAGAAAAGAGAATACAGTAAACACAAAAATTAACAGGAGTAAATCCTCTTTTCTCGTTTTTTTTTTCAACTTGGGTTGAGTGTGCAGTTTGTACAGTAGTTTTACTCTTACCAAAAATTGTTCATAATGACACCCTACTCAACAAAAAGTTATGCATGCTCGTATAAATAAGAAAAGTTACCTTGGTTGTCTTTTCTGATCTTATAAAACTGTAATTGTTAAAAATTGAGTTATAAAAACGTATAACATATGACTGACAGGCTATAAATAGTGAAGCAAAATCCATAAAGGAGCTGTTAAAATTTATCTATAGATGTAAAATATTTTGATCAAGTTTCACTATTTCATGGGACGCATAATAGATTTTATCGTGTTACATGCACTCGTTAGTTCATACATTGGAGCCGTAAAGGTGAATTTATTATGTACTTTCGACGCGTCGTACGTGGCGCGATCTGCCAGCGAATTATTTAGCGAAAAATTTCCATATTTATTATAAATAAAACTTTTTATTCGGTTATGGTTATTATGGTCAAAATTAGGCTGTAGATGGTGAAGCGTATTCGTCTATAATACATCTGGCTCTCACATGCTTAGCTGCCAGAACACAGCAGTGTTGTTATGGCGGCAGATTGACATTGAGAAATACCCTATTACCATCCAGAGTCCACTACTGTGGCCCGGGAATCAAACTCGGGACCTTCGCCTAACAAAGCAAGCGGCTAAACTGCTGCCACGTTATCAGCCGAAAGCTGCAATATATAGCATGCCGCAGTTCAATGACCTTGATAATTCTTGATTTTCGCAGTGTATATGTTGTAATTACTTAGGATCTAATAAACAGACCTCATATTGGAGATTATAAATATGACCTGTATCTGATTTTTTTTCCAAATCAGTCATAACTTCTTGCAAAATGGTCAAATTTTGAGTATTGACCTTTTTCATTGAAAACAGAGATGGTTTGGTAAAAATTAAAAACGTAAAAAAACTTCAGCAACAGAGTGGAGTAAACAGAACAATTGAATGTTGGAATTGTAATTTTTTTTTATCGAAACTATGTTTTTCCGTTTCATAATATTTATAACAGTAGTCATCAATAAGACTTAGAGCGAATGTCATCATTGGAGTCTATGTATCACCATGTCTTTTACGAAAGCTCCATATTATCGATCGATGACGAAAAAGAAATTCTCTCGTCTCGTTGTGTTTTTCTCGATAAACTCTTTACCGCACAGATTTTTTTATTCATTTAAAAGTGAATGTGTAGAGTTAAAAACTGAATAGTCGTCTAAAAGTTTGACTCTTAATAGGTCTCTGCTACAAAGGTCAGAATAACATGCTAAGTGTGGGCGAGCGGTGACAACGAAAAGCCTAAAAATCGGCTACCGGTCGACAAAGTGTTAAGTGGACTGTCTTTGTATCACTATTAATAAATTAAGTTAAACAGTATTATACAACTAACTAGTTTTTCTTGTAGGATGATTCCTGCGTATATTTATAAATCACCAATACCATACTTAATACGTATATATGTTTTTTTCTTACGAATGGACATATTCACGCAAGAACAAAACGTTGTGGGAGAAATAAATAAAAATGTTATACAAAGAACAACATTCGGGTAAGATATGGGCTCGACATAAAGACTACGTAACCCTTATCAAATGAAGACGTCACACGGCTATTTGTCTTTCTAGATGAAATATAAAAGGAAAATAAAATATGTAAAAATTAACCACATAAAATAAATAAAACATTTGTTACAGACATATTTTATATTAATTTTAATAATTAGCAAAAGGGCATGCTCGCAGGGCAAGCCCGAACTCCTAAATACTCATCTTTACGTAGGAAATATATATACATTTTTTTTAAGGTTTGAGCCTTGTGACAAGTATGGTTTATTAATTTTAATGTACTTTATTGCTTAAAGTGTGTAAAGTAGTTAGTACCTTCGCTGATAGTTCCATTTGGTGACGCAACGTTTTCATGGATATAATTTTGAAACTAATTGCTTGATGCTACGTACACTGTAGAATGAGTTAGTTCCATTGGGTAAAAATACCTAATTAAAACTATAATAATTAAAAACAGAATTTTCTGCATTACTCTTATAAGTTTGACTGCCTCCGTGGCACAGTGGTTCATCCGCTTGACTTGAAACGCAGAGGTCCCGTGTTTGATTCCCAGACCACAAGAGTAGTGGAGTCTGGATGGTGCTTGGGTTTTTCAATTCCCCTCTAGATAGCTGCCATCATCAATGTCAATCGTAGCTTATACTGATATTCGGGACAGCGAACTGTTTTAATGAAACCACTCAATGAAAAACTATCATTTATGGCGACGGTAGACATAATATGTTGTTGTACCCGCAGCTGATATATCCAATAATGATACATACACACTTTTCTCCCCCCTTTAATTTCAAAGAACCTATATTTCTAAATGCTAATAAATCATATAAAACTAAGTTTGTACATAAATTCTTATTAACTAATACAATGTTTATAAATTCAATACCTAAACTAGTATAATATTAGTTTTAACAAATAAAAAGGTAATAATGAAAAGAAGGAAAAAAACATATGCACTGCTGTACTTTGAATGGGCACGCGAATTCTTTTTGGTTCTTAACACTGGACTATCGTGGTGCCGCGACGCGAGTGGCTGCGGCTGTGGCTGCGGCTGCGGCTCGGTCTCGGGCTCAAGACCGGAAGCACCGTTACCGCCACTTACGTGTTCCCCGAAGTCCATCTGTTCAAGAACACAGTTATCTTTGGCAAAGGAACTTACTAAATGGGTATTATCAAGGATCTCATCTAAATCAGGCCGTTCCTAATCGTTACGTAATTGATCAATGTTTTTTTTTTTAATATTTATCGGAATATTTCACGTGGTATGTAATAGATCCCACCCTGTCGGCTATCATCTCCTTTTCCCAAGTGAACGTGTTGTTTTTAAATAATTCGAAATAAACTTTGTCGCCGACACCGAACTGCCGCGCCGCGCCGTCCTGTACTTCCGTGATTCGCTTTTTTTTTGTTTAACAAGCTCATTGGGATCCGGTCGTATCAAATCAAACATGGTACGCACTCGCCTACCTAATATTATTTGCACAGGAGTCTTGCACATGTCGCTGTGCGGGGTGGATCTATTAATAAATAAAGATCTTTCTAATGCATTATCCAAATTAACTTGTTATTACGTCGCTTTAGAAGAAAAGTTTTAATAATTTTAACCGCATTTTCAACAGCAACGATGCTGCTCGATTTATACGGTTATTAAATGATATGCGATATTACCATTTTTACCAAAATATCTGTAAACTCCATACTGTTAAATGGTGGGCCGTTGTCGGAAACGAGCTGATGTGGCAAAACGAATTGTGCAAAAACATGTAACAATTTCAAAATAGACGCTTTAGCTGATTTGTTCGGGACTCGAAAACGCTCGATCCGTTTCGAGTGAACATCAATTATAATAAAGTAATACTGCTCATTACTTGATATCGAGATGAAATCGACGTGTAGTCGATACCAGCGTTCTAGCGTACAAAGAGCCGGCGGGAGGGGCGGGCCGCTGGCGCGAGCACACGCCGCACGCGTCGCACGTACGTTCGATGGCCGTATCAATGCATCAATCAACCAGTACACATACGTGCTAAACTCTTGCACTTAACCATACCTTGATGCGTTCCGTGTATTTGTTTTAAGGCTGATTCACGCAGTTCTCTGGGAATAACAACCCTATGTCCATATAACACACAGCCCTGTTCAATGCTAAGATATTGTTTAGTTTTGTAATATTTTAATAATTAGTCATTTGCATTGCAATTGTTATTACTTTTTGTAGTGTACTATCACGAGCTGTGTATTTCTTTATTTCTACAAAATTTAATAGTGTAGTATTTTCTATGAAAATTAGGTGTGAATCTAATCTAGTGTGTTCATCTTTTTGATTAACCGCCAATCTAGACAAACAAATGACAACATTATTCTCCTTGGAGCCGATATATTTACTTTATAATTGTAAGCTCCTAATATAACAGCCCACCTTTGAAGACGGATATCTGCCATCAACAGTATACATATCTCGTCGTTGAAAATAGCTGCCAAAGGTTTGCAATCGGTGACTAACGTAAAGTCACGGCGAAAAATGTAATCATGAAGTTTAGTTACCTCAAATATGACTGCCAGCCTGTCGCGGCAGATTTGTGCGTAAACCCGCTCAGCAGAGTGTGAGAGGAGAGTGCGCAAGGCGTGCTGGAGGACGCGCTCGCGGCCGCGGGTCGAAATGCGCCAACACCGACCTGCTGCTTAGTGCCTTTTTAGCGCACTCGAACGCGTCGTTACAAGATTTATCCTAAATATATTTTTTGTCTTTTTAATAAATCGTGAAGATGGCTGCACAGCTTTAGTAATAACTTATTATTTCTTAAACTGTGCAAAAATTTTCGGTAATAATTAATAAGCTCTAGAAAAGCTTTAAATTCTTTAATATTAGTTGGGATTGGGCGTTTTGTTTATTGCGTCAATTTTGCTTGACTCAGTATGTAAACCGTTCGCATCTATGACATATCCCAAATACGGAATAGTTTCTTTCCAAATTTATATTTATCAAGCGCCACGCGCAGCCCGCAATCCGACAGTATTTGTAAAAGTAACAGTATTCTCTCCCAAAGCGTTTCTCTGTTAACACCACAAATCGCTAAATCATCTAAATAACAAGTGACAAGCTGCATTCTTAACAGTTTGTCCATTATACTTTCAAATTTATTTGGAACAGACTTAATACCGAACAGTAGGCGGTTAAAACTAAACATACCTTGATGCGTGGCAATAGTACACAATCTTTTTGAAGGATCGTCTAATAAGAATTGTAAATAGGCGTTACTTAAGTCTATTTTTGCATAAAATAGCTCCCATTTCAAGAGCAGCAAACATGTCTTCTATCCGCGGAATTGGGTACTTGTCGTCTATCAACAGCGGATTAACGGTCGATTTGAAATCGCCGCACAGACGTACCTGGCCATTCTTTTTAAATACAGGAAACAACAGGCGTGCCCCACTCGCTCCAGTCGACGGGCGTGCTGCAGCCGCGCCAATTCAGCGTCCACTATCATTTATTTATAGTAACGGTAAACATGATATGTTGTTGTACCCGCAGCTGATATTTCGAAAAAATACATACATACCAAATCTGTCACCATAACAGCATTGGTCTGTTCCGGCAGTCATATGTAAGAGCGAGAAGTATTCTGGACGAACACTCTTCACCATCTAGGGCCTCATTGTCACTTAACAATCCGGTGAAATTGAAGCTAAGTGTTCATTTGTTAAACGGTAAAAAAAATTATTACACTAATATATATAATGCACAGAAGGCACTAATATATATGTACCGAGAAGGCATAATCATTCTTTTATGTTTTCTGAATACGTTCTCAATGATTGCTGGAAAGTTCAACAAATGTATCTTTTAATATCTTTAATAATATATCTATTTGTGGCCTTATAGCTTGTGAAATGCTTTCGCCGATTTTGATATATATATATATAAATATATTGTTTGAAAGATTGTATTTTTTTGGTTTTGCTTTAAAACATTTTTGTATACGTGTATGGGATTTTTATCATTTTGATATTACTGTAAAATATTAATTAATCCGTGTAGTTTATGACTGTCTCCTTTAATGCTTTTATGTTTTTCCAACGTTATATGTATTTGTAAATACGTAGCAACCATTGATATCTAAAGGAAATTTCTAGAATAACTTCGCTGCAGCATTAAGGCCGCTTGGCGAACCTATAGGTCTTTATCCGGAATGCCTTCTTGCGGCAACCGTCGAGAATAAAGGCTGGATTACGGACTCTGACAAATTTTATTGAAAATATTCATGACGAAAACTTATCGCAATGTCATTTAAAATATTAAAAGTCGAATGTTTACGTTTGCTATGATAAATGTTTTGTCGTAATCATGAGTGTGTTTTAAATGGTTACGACAAGATAGCCTGTTATAGTTATTATAAGGTTAATTTTTATAAACTGCGCTTTCAGATGAGAGATCAAAATAAAACACTAGAAGCGTATTAAATAACTAAAACTAAGAATTGAGTAATTAATTTTCTCATTTATAGCTTTTATTTATAACCATTGTATGATTGTAGTAATTTTTAAACAGTCATAAAGTTGGGCTTAAGTTATTGCTATTAAAACTTATAGTATAACAAAATAAATCTTTTTATACTAGTAATTACAATAAGAACTACCCCCTACATACTAGAAGTACAACGAAGAGCTCAAATCATTATTTATTTGAAGGTAAAATCTCTTTTCAATATTACTATAACAAAACACAGAATATGAATGAAAGCTAATGATAGCTTCACGAAAATTAAAAAATAAAAAGAAATAGCAGTATGCAAATGGGTTTCATAAATCCGTTCCAACACACGTTCCAATTCTTAACAGGCGTAATGTAATTTTGCGGTGAATTGTCGGCAAATATCCTGAGAACTAAACCAGATGCGGCCCCGAATCTTACCGCTGACACCTAATACGTACCACTTGAGATTTATATCGGCCTGAAACAGTTATTCATACTCTAACACGTCTAAGAATGTTTTACGCTTCACTAAGAATGTACAAGTTCATTGTTCAGATTTTAATAAGCCCTCGGGCTAACGTGAAGTAAGTTGTGTTCAAACTATTGGTAAATAAAACAGGTATAGAACTCTATAACTAACTACTGGTTATTGTTTAACGTTGTTTCGACTGCCTCCATTGACTTACTGCTTACCCTATACAGTAGTCCTGGGTGCGATTCCCTTGTATAGATGGTAGTCGAGTTTTTTTCCCCACCTGGCTAGCTACCACTCTTAATATGAAATGCCGCCATAACAGCATTTCTGTGTTCCAACCAGTCATAGCTGTGAGAACTAGAGTGTTTTGCGCGAGCACGTTTTGTCGTCAACGACGTCATTATCTCTTAGCATTGTGTCAACTGACGTTTACCACTAACACAATGCCCATAAAAAAGTTGCTGAACTTATTGCTTGTTACCGTTCTTATCTCATTTGACGGAACGACGCGTGTGTCGAAATGACCGAGTCTGTTCTCCCGATGAAGAAAAACTTTATATCGTAACCGAAATGTTCAAAGAACAATAACAGTTTACGAGGCTAAGCGTCAACTCTATGACCAGCCGGCTAACCCTAATAGTCTGCGAAGTCTTGACTTGCAAAATATTCCGAGATGTTTATACAACCGTCTTTAGACATTAAATACTAAAATCCAGAACAATGATTAATTATATATGGACTAGTTAGGAATTCAAATTAAGCCTTGTACTCATAATTAAATTTTCTTGAATAAAATAAAGTATTGAGTAGAAAAAACATTACAAAAGAGCTTCTCCAATTTTGTTTACACACAAAAAAATCCTCAAAAGCCTTTGACAAACAGAATTCAGTATTCGGGGCGCATGGAGGGAAGTACAATAATTGGAACGTGTCCATACGATTTGTCGCAGTGCAGCTGCCTTGGTTGGGGGCTGAACTTTTCAATATTCTTTCCCGGTCTCACGTACCGTCAGCCAATATTATTCGTATTGGTCATTTCCCGCGCAGATTAAACCGCAACATTTCGTATTCGTAAAATTTCTCTTCAATCTAAAAGTGTCGATATGGTTGTTGAAAATTTGTATCATTTTAATTTATTCTATTTTTTATATTATATAACAAAAAAATAAATGTTTATTTACATTAAATAGAAAATTTTAGAGAAACTTGTTTCCAGAATTGACAAGACTGAGATACACACAGTCCTGTAATTGGATTCTCAAACTACGAGTGGGTAATTAAAATACTGATACAAGGATAACATCATTATGAAGTAACAATGTTCGATACAAAAATCTGTATACTGAATACGCACCTGCATTCAATTGTATCTGTAAACATTGCTTTATAGTTTATTCACAAAAAAATATATATGGATTCAAAAATACGCCATATGAAAATTGTTTCATTAATAAATAACCTACAAATGATGTCCGTAAATCCAGTGTCAAGTGCACTAGAAACGTAGGCATTCAGTAGATATCTCTCGTTTTATTTCGCAGTGGTTTCTCGGTGGTCGCGCCGGAGGTAGCAGTACCCGGGAAGACGACCGCGGTCCTCGTGACGCTGCACGGTAGAGCCGACGATGAGATCGTGGATCCGTTGAACGTGACCGTCCGCCTCGAAACGCAGGACGAGAACGACGTGAAGCTATTGACGACTGCTAGTCAAATGATTATAGGTAAGTGATGATGGAATAATATGTTTGGTATAAAGTGACGTTTAGTTCACATTAATAATGATGTCCTCTTTCTTTCGTGTATAAAATATTACTCGACCAGTGTTGTAGATTGTGGAGGAGAAATTTGTACGTAAGATTTGTTCCTTAGTTTTGCATTGGAGCCAATTTCAGGGCCCTTAATAATTTGTACAATAATGTTCAAACTCCGAAACCAATCATTAGATGAAATAATATTATTCGAAGCGATTTTTTACATCTTAAAAAATCTGGCCAATGGGTATTAGACAAATTTTACCCTATAGATGAACATTTCTGATTAAGTTTATTTATACATTTGTTATAGAAAACACTTAAGAATTTTAAAATATTAATATTTGGTTAGTCTGTATTCCCGGTAGTTTAGGATAGTCTTAATGTTAAACTCTAGTAATCAATTTTTTTGGTTAATTGTCGAGATCAGCTTCGAAGTTAATAAAGTAAAAAATAAAGCCTTTCATTGTAAAAAGTCTTTTATTTCGACTTTATATTTTTATTAATAAATTATTGTCAGAAGAAATAGAACTTTGTATAAATATCAATTTATGCGTCTTTCCAAATCACAAAGACATTAGAGACGCCTAAGAAACTTTATCTATTTCTGTATTCATACCCCGTAAGCACCACTCTAAAAGTTTTATTAGGGCTTCGCAATACTAACAAACGTAAACTTTCTGAATTTCAACGTTTTCGTACTTAGTAGCTTGGCCTATTTAAATTTAACTGGGGGTTAACGTATTGCTAATAATTAAAAACCAAATGTTGAAATCAACTAAATTTCAATTTATGTAACAATTTCAAAGTAGAAATTGATTCGAAATTGATTAAATTACAGAAACACCTTAACGCCTTAACCCGTCGGTACGAAATTTCAAACTAAAAACTATAATATTGTTCACTGACAACGTCAAATATTAGTCCGGTCTTTAATTAATAACTACTTCCTCTTTACAGTTTATAGTTTTAATGAAAACCGGGAACTATGCATTGAACAAATATTAATTTCGTTATTCCACTCGCGTTTGTTTGCTACATTAGGACTATGGTATTTTGTGCTATTTCGTTTTTTTTTTTTGTTATTATATTTTCTAATAATATATTGTAGCGCAACTAATACAAACCGATGTGTCCTTGGATCTCTTAATTTTTTTAATCAACCATACTTATTTAAATAAAGAAGTATTTACTACATCGTCTTACACATTTATCATCAATTTGTAATTAATTTTAAGAGATACTGTAATTTCTTGAATCCATAATCCAAGCAAGCAAGCGTAATGAGTTTTACCTTATATATTTTTTGTATTAACGATTGTACTATAACAATCAGTTTATATAATTAGAATGTACATCCAAATTGAATTTTAATCCATTAATTTATGAAGCTATAAAAAGTAATTTTAGATATTGCCGTTTGTTCGTTAAATGTAATAAGTTCTTTAGAAAATTTGAATCAAAACATACTTTGTGTGAACGATTCGAGCGGACAATGTTTTTCAGATGTGTACTACGGCCAGAGGTCTAATGAAATCCATTTCCAATAATTCGAATTCCGAAAAGGGAACGAGGTAATGACTGAAAGTGATTACTAATTCCATCTCAAGGAAATCCGATTTGCTGCAGCACGTAGACTAACGAACCGAACCGGCGGGTGTCAGACTGCGCCGCCTCATCAGATGAAACGGAAAAATTACGATTTGCCCTGTTAAAGGGAAATGCTTAAAGGAATATCGTATACCTTTGTGATTCGGGTGCTGTTAAGTGTTTGCTCAGTTAATGATCTGTTAGTTATACGTATTGCTTGTTCATCTGTAATGATACAAGAATGTACGTTACCATTTTAATCAAATTACATTTATTGACATTATTAAATAAACTTTAGACGAATTGAAGTAATCTATATTAATTTAAAAATTGTTTTATTTTTTTAAGGGGCTTTATCATACAATATATAAGAGATAAGGATTCCCAATGTGTTTTAGTCTAATATTAGAATTCAAAGAACTTTGAACATATTTAAAAACATTAATAGAATGTTTTGTTATACTATTTCATTCCCATGTCCGTTTTTTGTAACGTATATTGATAGGTATTAGAATAAAACAAAAGAATTCTTCATAGTGTTCATTACGCGCATATATGGCACTGATATTTTATTCTTGTAGTTCATAAAACTAGTATATAATCAACTACAAAAATAAAATTTCATACTACCACACATGGTGAATGAAAATTTATAGTTAAATTGCGATTGTGTTTATAATGCGAGACAAGTTTAAACTCGTCCCTGGAGTGTGATACAAAAGCTGCAAATGTACTACGGACTTTAATTGCCGCGGCATACATCACTGCCGCGCTATACTCGTACGTTTAAATCTTTTAAATATTAATATTCGTAAAAAAAAATTGTGTGCAATATAAATGTTCTGTGACGAACGTCAATCGTCCCGATAGCATTATAAAGTATCGGGAGATATTTCACTTAAATTTTTAAGTAAACAAATAAATATCTGGAAAATTTCACACATAGTATTGTACTTTGATCTCAAGATAGGTAACTAAGTAGCACCTATAGTATCAGAACAAACACTAATTGTTCATCACATGGTTGCTTGTCCCGAGCCGGAATAGAACCCGCGACCCCTGATGTAAGAGGAAGAGTTATTTACATCAATCATTACGCCAACTGGCCAATCATTAAAGAAAGAATAGAATTATTATATTGGTTCGGGCAATTACAGCCTCAATTTAATCTGATGTTGAGTGATATTGAGGCCGTAAATAGTGAAGTGGTTTCGCTAAGAATACTTCTAGCTCTCACATGTACGACTGCCGGAACACAGCAATGGCGGCAGATAGACATTGAGAGTGGTAGCTAGCGAGGTGGGTTCGAAAAAGTCCTACCACTATCTAAACATTTCATATTTCTTCTATTGTATTATTTAACATTGTACAGCTTTTAAAGAACTATAAATGGACTAACTAAAAATAGTAACAGTTATATGGATAGTGTCTAGATTTATATTAACTTTACAATCTTGTCAAAGAAAATATCGGTAGAATTCTTTGAGGTGATAATCTTATCAAATACAACTGCTATGTATGTTGTTCGTTACATAGAAGTACTGATAAAAAGGGATATATTTGTTAATAGTCTAGTCTGTTATATTACGCCTGGGACTGTTTATTTAGATACGGCGCAATACTGAAATTGTATGCATAGAAATAAATCTGGTCTTCATATAAGAACTGTTAGTAAACTATCATGATATATTGACGTATAAATATTTTGATTATGCTGCAAATTGTACGATTCTCGCTTAATTCTTTATTTTGTAAAAGCAAAAAGTAAGTAATGCTTAACCAACAGTCAAACACATTATATATAACAAAGAGAAGTCAACAGACCACGGAACAAGCTTCCGTTATTTAAAACATTGGAAGAACAAACGTCCGAGGCAGAACGTTTGTTCCCTTCAAGGAACCGTCGGAAGTGCGACATCCGTCTCAGTGTACCCCGCTTACGATGCGACGCTTTCTGCTTTTATTGTGGCGCCTTTGAAGTGAGATACATCAGCGAACTGCACTTGTATTGTTCCCGTTGAATGATTCCTGTAGACGTATATTGAATAAGTTTTATTTACGTTTAAAGCAATACTAAAATTTTAAAAAGTCTCTAAGTATCTTTTTTGTCTTATAACAGTTGGGTACAATGCTGTGCCATAAGCGATTAATTTATATTAAATATTTCGACAAAAAATTCAGTCAATATTTACTTAATATGTTTCGTAATAATATGAATAATAAAACAACCTCGAAAAAGGCTTTTACATACTCATCATGACAATATAACTCACTTATATATATGTCACAATTATATAACTTAATATCACCATTCAAAAACACAAACTACAGTGGGGGTAACAAGTTTTAACACTTTATAAGAATAGGAAAAATAACCATAATTATATAAATAAATACAAAGGCACGATATGACGATAAAGATAGGTTGGAATTTTAATAATTTCATTTATGTATTTGAACAGCAGTCAAAATCAATATTTGACCAATGTCTTATATTATCACTATCTCGTATCTAAAGTTGA
>DWQX01002617.1:0-21006 GCA_018245475.1 Pharmacophagus antenor | reverse complement strand
ATATCATTGTCATTAATTTCTTATTTGTTATTCTCGCTTTCCTTCTTCTTCTTCCATACTCATACTAATTTTTCTCGATCTCATATCTTCTTTTCTTTTCATATATTATTCCCCCCTTATGTTCCGTTAGCGACTGTAGCTCTAATGCAGTATTAGATTAAACAATACTAAATTTTGACAGATAATTCATTGGTCCCTTTGAATCTAGATTAACATAATTAAAAGCAACCATAAACTAAATAAGTATGTTGTTAATACATAAATCTATTTCAATTGTTAATTATTTAATTACTATGTAATTAATAATAATATTATTTTTTTGAATTTGAAAAATCCTGTCATATTTAATGAAAAATGTTAGACAGTAGTGAAACATAATTTTTTCATTAGTCTCTTATATAATTGACTACCGAAACACAGAAATGTTTTTTTTTATTGTGGACGAGGCAAGTTTGATATAGCCCTACCACCACCCAAACATAATCAGTTATGTAATCACGCAACCAAATTAAAATCATGAAGTAAAAATGTCTATTAGATATAACTATAATTTGTGGTTTTATTCGATAATCTAATTGAAATAGCTTAGCTTGACTTTTCTCTATGTATATATTTAATCCTCCATTGCTGATTATAATTGTTAATTTTTTTATTATAATAATATCAGTGAATTTTAAGATAATGATCAATTTATAAATAAGGCTATAAAATCATAACCACAGAATTTTAATAATTATCGTTACGAATATAAAATTGTAATTTTAAATAAAATACAATGACTGTAAAAGGAATGTAATCGAGGGTTTTCCTACCTGAATACCAACTTTTCCTGTTGCAGATAAACTGATCGATTCGGTGATAAAATATTATGTTTCATATATTACAATCAGTTAAGGTTGTTTTTACTGATAGCGTATTTTTAATCATTATATTGTAAATTTCGACAGATGTGTTGTAATCTATTTAAGATAAATGTCGTGTAAGTTATATAAAAGTTAATATTAAAATAGATAAGTAAATAACTAGACATCCCAAAGACAATGGAATAACAAATAGTCTGCTAAACTTTCCCGATCATGTCTGTCTGTCACTCTATCTTTTGTCTCTTTCTCACTCACTTTAAGTGATACGTTATATGATGTTACGTCAGCCATTCTTTTCTCTCTCTGCCTTTTAAAATATCGATAATGCGAAACGCTTCCACCTAACGTGAAATAATTAAATTAGAAAAAATTATTAAAAAAAATCGGTTCATGTGTTATTTACGGAAAGTAAAGTTCTATTTTAAAGTTAATTTCTAAATTATACATACATTGATTGCATATAAAAAAATATGCTATCATATTTGCAAATATTAACCAGTAAACACTAATCTGTCATAAGTATTTCGATACATGCGTTGATACATTTGCATGACCTAAACATCTTGCTAACGAACAATGCATACGAAGTCCTGTAGAATATTTTAAACATTCGTTAGTAATTATATTTTGCATTCGCTAACAAAGATTACGATAATCGGACTGTGTATTTGACAGGTTTAATACCATTGATTGAGGTGCTAATATGCTGTATTGTGATTCAAACAAAGAAAATTATAATTTAAGCGTGCTGCATAGATCCGTCGTATAATAAAATATTATTTTTTTAATTTTCTATACCTTTCTTAAGTTTAATCTGTATTACATAACCTGTCTTTCTGTAACTATAGGCCTAAGAAGATATCTTTGTAGACATTGTCAAGATAAAACTATTGTATATACCACGTTTCGTTATCTTTTCAAATAAATACAACTAGTGTCTGTGACAGCTAGAAACTTTACTAAATTAAATAGAAATATATGGCCTCAACAAAGATATGCTTATAATCAACGAAAACTTTTAAAAAGAAAAGTCTGCCCGGATACTACACATTTCATTCTAAATTTTTAAGTGATTTTAACAAAAGAGAAATATTGTTAATGTATGAAGACGCTGGAGTTTATGCCGAAAATTAATTTAATCCTTAACACATTGGTTATTTCACAGATATAATATAGAAAATGTAAAATAATACTATATCGATTTTATATCGTTATCGTATTTGTAAAATAATTCACTTTGATATAGATATTAGTTTAATATAAAAGCATGTTATAGCAAAATTATTAGCAAAAAGTTTTATTAAGAAAATATATTAGATTCAATAGAATAGGTACAAAATCACAAATGTTTTAAAATAGATACGACACGTGATGTTAGCAATAAATACAGTATATATGTGTTAAAAACAAAAAAAAAAGACAAATAATTCCAACATTATTGTCTATACAAAAACTTACTTAATAATGAAAAATGAGTACAAATGGTACGCTATTACAAAAATGGCACAGTAAAGTAAACATTACTATATAGGTACAGATTTACCTTATGGTGTACGTTTATCTAGTACATAAGATCATAATGAACCAAAAAGTGAACGTGGTTTTTCCTGTTAACGTCTTCGGATACAATAGGTATCCTGCATTCCATTGATATCCTTTTTCATTTGAAGAACTATTTATTCATTATATTAATTTGAAAAAACGTTTCGATTTAATAAAGGTGGAACAGATCCTGTTGTATTTTTTTAAAGCTGACTAATTATTTCGAATTAGAAAAAAATATTTTCTTCTTGTATAATAATAATCTGTAAAGATTTTTTTTGTATAATACCTTTTGTTATGTCATAAACGTACCTTTTTAATTCAAATAAAAGCAATATTCGGTGGAAATATAAACAATATTAATACTCGATCCCCGCAATTGCAATTTGGTGTATTCGTTCTATATCTATAGATAGATATGAGGTGTTCCACAAGGATACGTTTTCGGACTGCATTCGCGTGCCCGCAGCCCCGCCAATTGGCGCGAGAGGAACGCCGTGAGGTTGTAGCGGGTATACCGGTAGCTTCTCTCTCGGGTAGTCCCACATAACCGTCCCGAACCTTCCCTGGTTGGGCGATATGCGTAACGCATTTCCTCACGTTAAATAAAAAAAAAATAAAAACAGGATTCGTTTTCGGACACCTACTCTGTTGAAATTATAGAATACTTTCGAGATTGTGGTAACTTTAAAAGCGTCAAAACGAATGAAGAAACGTTATCTAGTTATTATTATTATATGAAATTTAAAGCATTTACTTACATTTATGAATGATTTACATAACTCATTTGAGGTATGCAAGAGCAATCATGAGAACGAGAAAACAATACAGCTACACGAGTTTAACAAGGTAACAATTACATTATCTCAACAACTGTCCGTCTATAATGATCAATAAATTACTAATTAAACAGTTTTTTTTTTCTTTGCAAGCATTAATATAAATTAAAAAAAGAGCGAATCATTTTGCGGGTCGGCAGGTTGAGGATGGCTGATGCAACTGTTTGTGGCACCAGCCATCTTAGGTTTGGACTCCACTTCCATTTAACATCAGATGGCGTGGAGTCATTTGCTCGACCTAAGTATAAAATAAAAAATAATTCATTATTGTAATTTTAATTTTTATTAGCTCTTTTTTGTTGTGCTCACTTAAAATAATTTTACATAAAGCGAAACTCTTATCTGTTGTAGAAACACTTTTCATACAATCGATTTGCCTTCTATATCACATACACAAGAGTTAATCGACACAATAGAAGAATCGAGGAAGCTTATAATTATTATGATAGATGAACGTATTTTAATTACAGAAGTAAACAGATTCAAAATATCCTGTAGCAAAAATTATAAGATATAATTAATCTTTACAAACAAAGCGTCATTTACCCCTACCAAATATCCCTTTCGTAGTAAATTCATAGCATAGAACGAACCCATTATTTTTATTTATGATACCTTTTACGATGAGAACATCTTCCATTACAAAATATAGTAGCGATTTTAGTAGCTTTTTCATTTGAAAACAGTTTGAATATCAAAGCTTGTGAAGAATATCATAAAATTTTGATTACACATTGTTATTATAAGATTTTATAGGAAAATTATATTTTATATTTTAGTTAAATATTACTGATAACTTTTACCTCTTAAGTCTTTAATACGATTGACAGTGAAAAAAATCAAACGGTCTCGTAATGATGTATCCATTTTGTTCACATAATTGCTGCGTGAGGCTGACGCATTATAATTTCATAGAAATCGCTTACACCGCCAAGGATAAAAGTGAATCAAGGTTTCGTATAGCTGTTATTGCCGACCTTGAATCGACACTACAAGCTATCAGCTTCGTTTGCTTTGTAAAGAAATCAATTCTTACTTGTTTAACTTCTTGGATTATAATAGGTAGAGGTGAATCAATCAAATAAATTTTGGATTTAACCTTATGTCCTTAACTTAATAGTTTTATATTCTTTAGTTTCTAATGGAGAATCTTAGAAACTTTTGTATATATCTCTTTAAAATTTTAGAAATGTTTAAGAAATTTATTATTCTTCTATTAAATAAATTAATAAACGAAAGAGATACAGTAGTGTCCTCTTTTTCTAATTTCTTATGATTCCAACGAATGTACCGTTTTGAATTTAAAGGATTATAGTTAAGACTATATGGTAAACGGAAAGTACCGCCGAAAAATCGCAAATATGCTGAAAAAAATATATACACAACTTCGATCATATCATTATTTTTGGTACAAATATCATCAGTAGTGAAAATTATCCTTATGTCCTTGCTTGCTACTCTTACAATCGACGTATTGCCAGCGTTAAACGTAATAATTCGTCCACGTTCAGTAGTGGGTGTAATCAATTAACTGGGTCACACTGGTCAATTAACTCATCTGGTGAAATTACTGTTACAACGTCTGCCGTCGATTCAGCCATTCGAAGGGGTAAAAGAACTTTAAGCTGAAACCCTAGTCGTTAGATTAGCAGATGAGGATAGTCTATATTGCCCTCGAACATTCTCGCAAATCGCTTATGAATATTATTCTCGCATTCTAAAAAGATGATATCTTGAAAGACCTTCAGTATCTACATTTATATGCAGTTAATTTACAACGAACATTAAGGTGGCGGCATAGCTTACTAGATTAGTTGTAAGCTTTATGGCTCTGAATTGGAAATTTGATTAGATAAATATGAGCTCTGGTTCACTATGTAAATTAAGCATTATTTGCATTGAGTACCGTTGGTATACCCGCCACGCAGTGAATTGATGATCACAGTAAATATCTGGATGCAGGATACGCAAGAATGATCACTGCTTTCCTTAGCTATGGGTACACTCTTGCTCAGCAATGGGTAAGTTTAATTAAAATGTAAACTCCCTCTCTTTCCCGCCCCTTAGAGGAAGAATTTAAAAATAAGCCCTCAATGGATACCTACACAGCCAGACCAGCGGTTCAGGCTGTGCGTGTTATATATAGGTCAGTCCGGACTTTTATATATAAAGATGTATCAATGACATATATACATACAATAGAACATCACATTAGACATTACGGTGCTGTATATAAATGAAAATGACATATCTAAAAAAATATCGTCAAATACTGTAACATAATAATCCTTCAGAAATAGCCAAACAAAGAATATTCACTTTTAACCACAAAACTGAAATGTATAATTGTAGATAATGACAAAAGAGCATTAGCAATTATGTTATTCTTTTTAATGTTTACCAACTTTTATGACAATTTGTAAAGTTTTAGCATTTCCGTGCACGCAAAGATGATTCAATATGGTTAGCAATGATAACAACGTTGTTACGAGATGTTACTGTTATGATAACAGTTACTCATTATTTTGTTAGTCACGAAGATGTTAAACCGTCTACCATTACAGATAAACGTCGCTCTATATTACTGACAAAGTATGCAAAGGTTAACGGATTATGGAAAATTCAATTTTATTATGATGAAATTGCTCATTGTATATAAGATTTTTAAGACTACGTCATGATTAAATTATGAATTATGTTTTTGTACAGGCCTGTCTAGATACAACCCATTATGTCCATCTGGCCGCCATAGCAGCGTTGCTGTGTTGCAGTAATAGAATGTATGAGCCACAGCATTCTGGGCGATAACACTTAACTATCTATGGCCTCATTTTCACTTAACATTGTGTGAAACTGAGGTGAAGTGTTAACTCATTGTCAGTAGACATGTAATAGAATAAGATTGGAACATAAAAATAAGTTATTAATAAAGTATAATAGAAAAATTAACAAATTGAAAATGTATGAAGTAATCTAGTAAAACGGCTCCCTGAAAAATAACATTAAGGGTGGAGCAGAGAAAAAAACAAAAACAAAACTTCATTGTCAGTAATAAATATATTATGGGGTTCTGATTTCACATTTATTCTGCAAGAATTTACTTTTTCAAATCCTCTTTGTTTATTGTTTCTATTCATTAATTGTTTAAAAAAATTATAATACACATTACATATTTTTTCTCTTCATAAACCAAAAGGGTTTCATCGCAAGAACATTTTATTTTGTAACTAAAGTTTGTACTTATTTAATGTTGATATAAAATTTAAATAAAAGAAATAATATACCTTTAGTCATCACCTATTACTACAGTTAAGTACTGTACATAATAGTTGTTAAAAACTCAAAGTATAAAAATTTATGCGGATTTGGTGAATTTTATTACTTTAACAAAAGTTAATTATAATAACAAAGTAATCGAAGAAGATCTATTTGTTTAAATCATACTAGCCAACTTTATTTAAATGAACAATTTATTTTTTGTATAACAAAATAGTATATCTTTTCTGGTTTTTTATAATTACCAAGGCGTAAATTTTACCGTATAAGGTTATTTATAACGATCGTAACTAATTCAAAAGAAAGAAGGAAGTAATTACATTTTAAAATTGAAGATACATAATTTTAATTAAAATGTGTAACATATGTATTCAATTTCATTTGGTATGTGTATTGACTAAGTCAAAATTAGTACTATTAGTAGCACGAGTATAGAATTTTTTTTAATTAAATTACAATTCGTAATGGAAAATAAAAAAACCAAAAAAAAATTAAAAATGATAATAATTAAATTTCATTACATCTAAGCTAACATAAATTTTATGTTCACGTGTTTGGGTAATTGACTTTTTTTCACTAGATCCTTATTCGTAGAACCGTAACGTATATAAAGCACGATCAAAATGTAAACGTACTGTAAATGAATACTTATCAATGTTTATTTAACAACTCCAACGTATAACGACTGTGTTTAGTTAACAGACGTTTGAATACAGTAACCAAACGTTGTAACGACACGTACCAGTCTATACAGACATGCAAATGCATCACCAAATATTTGTACCATTGTACAGAGTTGTTTATAACCTTCAACATTTAAATCGAAAAGTTACCACCGACTTAATATCGTTGTTCCTATAAAAACTTTTTGGATGAACCGTTATTCTTTTACTTATTTTTTTATAATTTTCGCTAATAATAGGAAAAACAATCGAACTTGTTAATTTCTGGTGAAAATTTAGGCCATTTTTTTGTTTGATAGAATATATCTCAATGCTTTTCCGTTCGTTAAAAATTTCTGTTCAAAGATTTGTGCGTCATTTTTTAATTTCGAAAATGGATTATTAAAATGGAATCCCTTGTAATGATCAATATATTTATCTATAATAATCGTATTTTTAAACAATTATTTTTTTAACCTTTTATTTATAATGCAACTAATTTAAAATATTTACTATTTAAGAAACTGTTAACATAAATTACAGTTTCTTAACAATCATTTATATATACTTGAAACAAAATGGAGGCAATTACATTGACATACGGGAACCGTCATTTTAACAAATCAACATTCAATAAAAAGTTCTGTATAGTAATATGCGAATTTTTTTAAATGTTTTTTTTTGATTACACCAAAATTAGTTCATGCTTTTCTTGCAAAACAGGAAATATTGGAATACAATGATAAACCAAATTACTATGGACTCGACAAAAACTATGAAAAAAAAATCTCCGTAAATCTAGAGTTGAGTTTTAAAACTGTGGTGCATTACATAGAAATAAAGTTATCTTTATTGTAAACAAGTAAGCATTTACTGAAATGAACATCAGATATAACAGTTGACTGCGTAAATAGTTCGCGACTTGTTGCCGATTAAATTAAATAAATCTTTCTTCAATCTAAAACAAATGAATGAGAAACTTCCATAAGACCTTAATCTTATAATGTCCTTGGCTACGTGTAAAGACGTTAACTTTTTGCAATTACAATATGCTAGCATTAATAAATATAGGAATATCTTTGAAACCTTGCTGTATAAAACACTTCTTTTTACTATTTGAAATGCTATAAAATAATATGAAAACTTTTTAGTGAAACGTAAATTCTCATTCTTCTCTTTTTATCAACAAAATATTATTATTAAAAAGTTTAGAATCAAAGAGCTTAAGCGATTTAGTTACCTTCTCGGTATCATAGGAATTTGATACATTAATTTTCTAATATGTAATAATAACATTTCCCTGTGTAGAAAAAAATATGAAGAAAAGTTGCCATAATTAATTAAAAAAAAAACTGAAAATTCTTACAATGTGAGTAAAGTGAATTTTCTAATGAACGTTGTTGAGTTAAAATGACGCGACCCGTAAACCTGACGCTAAAAATTTAAGTGACTATATACCGCCCCGAATGCATTAAATATTAAAATCTTGCAGAGGTCTTTGCCCTTTACTTTTAATATTCCTGTCTTTTTTATCTGTTCGTAAGCCTTCTGTAGTACATCATTTCCTTCAGAGAAACAGAAAAATTATATACATTTTCGATCAACCATACGCATTTTACGGTATAAGAGAAAACATTTTTAGTTTAGTATACATTATATACAACATTATATAGATAAAGACTTCGAATCAAGATCGAAAGCAATTTTTTTGGAAAATGAAAATTAATAAATTAATATTAAAAAAATGTATTTGCACTTGTGCGGATGAATTAAAAGTATTTTATTAACGATTGAAAATTTTAACAAGGTATATAAATATAGATTGTAGTAATTGTAAAAAAAAATCAGATGTAAATGTGTGTACGTGAATAATATTTTTATTTCTTCATATCCTGTATCATTCTTCTACTTCGTGCCATAATTAAATTCACCAAACAATGTAATATATTATTATGCAAATAGGAAAAAATTCTTCACGTATAAGCAATTTGCCGAGAAAAAAATCATATATATACCTATATATATGGTATATACCTTTAGTAGATAAAAAAAAATAGTTACATAACAATACACCACAGTGCTTTACAGACTGGAAATAAATAATATAAAAAAAATCAATATTAATATTATAAAAATCACTTTAAAAAAAAAAATCTCTTATTTAACGATTATGGTACAACATTTAACCTCATTTTCGTCTGATGTTAAGTGACAGTGAGGCTGTGGGATTGTGACGAGTGTTTGCCTAGAATAATTCTGGCTCGCACATGTTTGTCAGCACACAACAATTCTGTTATGCGCGCGGATTGACACTGAAGGCGGTACCTAAACCGATGGACTCAAAAAATCCTACTACCATCCAAACTCCTCTACTCCTTTGACCCGGCAAAAGATCCCGGGACCTCCGCATTGAAAGGCAAGCGTTACACTACTGCATCACGGAGGCAGATATCTACGGTTTGGGATATGTTAAAAAATAGACAAGAGATTTTTTCATTATCTCCACGCAACCTTCGACCTTGGACACTTCAATTATTTAGCAACTTACACAGCAATAACGCTCTATTGAAAAATGCTAACGTATTTGTTCTCCAATTAAAGCCGTATTGTGAAGTAAGTTCATAGCATCCGCGTAAAGTTTTAATAGAATCCATAGATGAATAACACGTAATGAAACGACAAAGTTTTTTATATCAACATTGGAATGACATTTGACCACGACTTAACATCATGTTAAGTGACAATAAGGCCGCAGATGGGACGTGCTCGATTATAATAGTTTGACTCTCACATGTATGACTGTTGTAACACAGCAACGCTGTTATTGCGGCAGATTGAGAGTGATAGCTAGCTGGGGAGGATGGGGGGGGAGGGTTTGAAAAATTCCTACACCAACCAGATTTACACTGAAGACGTGGCTAAAAATCAAAACCGGAACCTCCACGCTAGCGGGAAATCGGTGATCAGCATCAAAACAATAATTATAAACACTGTTTATATTTTACACCTTTGCAAAGCAAAAACGATTAGCTACCACACTTCCAAAAGTCAGCATTAACCGTTTCGTAAACAAGAGTCATATTCAAATATTTCATTATATTTTTAACATGTTTATACCCATATATACACTTATGTAGCCCTGCAGTTACTTGAGAATGTTTTATTTTTTGTTTTAAGGTCCTCACACCTCAGTGTTGGGGTGAATGCACGAACGCAGTACCCGTCCAATTAAACCGGATACCGGTTATAAATTATTACCATTTTTATCGGTAATGTGATAACACTTGACCTCAAATTAACATTATGTTAAGTAACAATGAAGACAGATGGTGAAGTGTTTTCACTCAAAATAGATGTCACATTCACGTGTACGACTGCCGGAACACAGCAATGCTGTTATGGCTGCAGATTGACATTGAATGTGATACCTAGCCACCACCAGCCAGCCTCCAGACACTACTCAAGTGACCCACGATTCGGGGCAGTCATTTTATGTAATATTTATTATCTCAAATTTTTGTTGGGTAGTAATTAAATTAATAAAAATTGTGACATACCACTGATAAACTGAACAATAATCTATGCATATAATTAACACCGAAGGTCCAGGTTCGCTTCCCGAGCGTCAGTTTCAATATTTTTAGCCCTTATACTAACGTCTGTCGTCTACCGTAGCTTAAATGTCAATCTGCCGCCATAACAGAATTGCTGTGTTCCCGCAGCCATACATATGATAGTATTCCGGGCATCCGTGCATGTATCACTATCAATAGTACTAGTATCACTTAACATAACGTGTCAATTTAAGTCAAGATAACTAATAAAGCGGATAAAAAACAAATATCTCGAAAACACCATATCGGTACATTGAATGTTTTCAAAGAAAATCCTTTAGTATTACTCAAAATAAACTTTTAATACAGCAATATGACTATTTTCGATTAAATATTTATATCTGTATATATATTATGTCATCACGCAAAATCCACCGGACGGATTTACATGAAATTTAGTATAATAATAACTGATAATACCGGGCAGTGTTTATAATACTTTCAAAGCGGGAAAATGGTTCTTACTTTAGGGATGATAGGTTCCAAAAATTCTTCCCTCATTATCTAAGCAAATGCAGCTACTGGAGCAAGTTTAAATATTATATATACAACGGCATATTATATCGGCAAAGCAGTTGCGACTCCACGAGTGTTGCCACTATCTATGGACGACGGTGATCACTTTCCATTAGGTGAACCGCTCGCTCATTTGCCTACTATTCCTAGAAAAAAAAACTTATTGTCTTTATAATGTTTTTAAATCATATAGATTAGTAATGCTCGACCACAGTCCCACCTGATGTTAAGTGTTGATGTAAATTGCAATAGTAAAGCGTACTAACCTCGAAATTGTGTAAAAAAATGGCCTTTAAAGCATTCACTACGTACATACGTGTGACATATCATCAAGGTAATATATCTCTGATATAATTGCACTCATTTCTTTTACTCCATTAAGATAATGTTTTTAATGTCTAAAGAAATTGATTATAATATGAATATAAGTTCATAGATTCTAAACCGTCATAAAATTTAAATACATCATTACATTCTAAAACTGGCATCAATTTTAAAATATCAGGCAATGAAAAATTAAAAAAAAACATCTTCAAACCTTTTTTTTTTAAGTTCATTTCTCTTTTGTTTTTGAATAGATAAAATAACGTTATTATTTATGTAGCTTTTTAGGAAACAGGCACATAGTGCCAAGAGTAATGATAAGTAATTTACATAACAAAACAATTTATTTACAATAAATAATTATGTACAAGCGTTATAAATAGACAATTATGTATAAAAAAATTGCTTCTTTATTTGATTAGATTTTAACTAGAACAAAATTTTACTGCCCCATTAATTAAAAATTTTCATGAATAATTAAAGAAGTAACAAACATTATGCTTTCAATTAACGTCACATCAGTTTTATCTTAACAACAAGCATATATTTATGTACGCAGCATGAATAAATAATATCAATTTAGTTATAATTAAATTTTATAATTAATGTTGATAAACAAACGACATACGGCATTTAGAAAATGAATAAACAAAAACAGAAGTCGCTGCCAACTTACCATTACGGCACTGTGTTTTCAATCAAATAGCACAAAGACAATTTTATAATAAAGCCTTTACACTGGCATTAAATATTTACTGAAAGCTATCACCGTACTCTCATAAAAAAAAAACTCGGTGAATTCGAAATTTAAATCGAAGTCACCGAGTTGGCGCGACCGATCTACACCCGCACTGTTGTATACTGCCATATGGCCATAACACATGAACTACTTGTATAAGTACGCAGTAGCTAAAATTAACTCTATCACATAAAGCGTAAAGCATAAATTATTTTGTCCGATTCCATGTTTATATTTTCAAAACGGAGAAAGCAGGACGTTTTATTTTTTAAGTTTACCAAATAAGTGGTCTCGTTATTTCGTATGCTTTAACTTTAAAACAATCGTGCTGTTTACAGCAAAAACGTTTAGATCGGCATTATAACGGGATACCGCATATCCTGTAACATATTACCAATGTTGTATGTTCTCATAACATATAGACACATGTGTCGACTGTACATTGCTAAAAGCTTATAGAATTTATCAAAATTCTCGTTTTAAACCAAACGTATAGCATTTTACCAATGCTTTCTACGTCATATAAACTTATAATTTCTTTATTAAACTGGTTTCGTAACATTTAATCGTCAATATCTCATTATTTTCAATTCATGAAACTCGAGAGGTTTGTATCTTTTGTACCTTGGTAGCACACAACACCGGTGCACTATCTGTGCACCGATAACTATTTGCTTGAATTTTTTCTTATTATTTGTGTGTGTGTTCTGTTTATTGACAATAAACGTTTCATTTATCTATCTATCTATTTTGTCTTAATGATCGTGGACACAAATAATTGAAAAATACATAATGCTTCATTTATTAAGAATTCCAAAACGTTATGGTCTTTTAACCAATTAATATGTCGCGATACTGATCAAAACTGTTAAAAAAGTATTTCACCAAAGACGGATATATTCGTCAATAACACTTAACTGGTTTTAATAATCTAAGCATTAATATGTTTTCTTTTATATAATAATTGAACTTCGTATAACATTTAAATTTATTATATCCTTAATTATATCCTTCGGCAACTTAACGTAGAAACTTATATAGTACCATAAACGAATTTGTCACCTTATGAAGTCTGCCAATGTGTATGTATGACTATACGTAACAATAAGCTAATTGATAGAATGGAACTTTTTTGTCGATTTATTTTTCATATTTTTTTTAATTTTCATTTTTAATTTTCAACTTTTAAATAAAGACCGCTGAGACAGTTTCTAATCTCTAAAGAAATTGGTCATTATTTATCATGTGTATAAGGTTTCTGAACACTAAGTTCATAATTTCTAAAGCGACATATAACTTATATACATCATAACATTTTAAAACTGGCACAAATTAAAAAATATCAGGTACACGTAATTGGTTTTCTAAAATAATGACATATTTCGAAAAAGGCAGTTTCAAAGTAAGCCCTCTTTAGTTTTTTTATGTTTTTCATTCTTTGGTATATTTTTTCATCCTACAAAAGTATTTACATTTGTTTGTTATTTCATTGGCCACAACACGATATTAGTATAAAATTAATCGTTATACAGTTTGGAATATATACGCTTAACGATACAAAAGCATTATTTGTTTTCGTGAACTTTATCTATACATAATAACAGTGTTAGCGATTCACATATGACTTCGACGCACTGCGGCACTGAACAAAAACTATCCAATGAGGTTGGCGCGCGTAAGGTCATCGACCAATCTCCGACCTCAGAACAGCTTTCTTTACAGCCCGCCATTACGATGTAATGTCAAACTTACCACAGCCTTCGTGTATTTGACTATATTCGTAAAAAATGAAATAAAACATATAATCTGTTACATTTTTCACACATAGTACTGTGATGCCAAGATAGGTAGGTAAACTGCGCTTGTAGTATGGATTATCACAGACCGATATATTTAAATACATGTTCAAATATATATATATCACAACCAGACATAACAAACAATTAATGAATCATCACGAGTGTTTGTCCTGAGCGGGAATACAAACCACGACCCCTGGCGTAAGACATGGACTTACTATCATTACACCAACAAGCCTCTCAAATAAAAAATGTTTATTAGTTTCTAACGTCTGTATTCGTATCCAAATATTGTGTCACATACATAATAATATTTCCTTCTGCAAACGATTCCAAATTACGACAAATATAAACTGAACTTATCACCGAAAAGAGGAACACAGAATTAAAACATAAATTCAATAGAAATTATAAAAGTATCTAAAAATTAATTTAAATTAAATCACATTTATTAACCGTGATCACATATTAAAAAAGGGTACAAAAAAGGTCAAATCAAAAACTTCCTCATCATATTTAAATAAAACAACTTTTAACTAACAAAGTGCGTCTTAAAACAATAATCATTGTTTTGTTTCTGCTATCATAAATACTATTTAAAAATTTATAAAATTCTGTGACATTTCGGAGTGAATTTATATGTCACCAACCTCACTGTGAAAATATTATACCACATATATGTATACAACAAATAAATATGGCGGCTTTTATTTGTAGTAAAATGTCATTTAGGTAAATTCAAAAGAAATTTAATCAAATTATCTTGCCGCTTTTTTCGCTTTTCTTTTAATAATTAAAAATTAAATCTGAAAGGCACTGTTAAAGTAACCAATGATTCTTTTATAAAATTAGTAATTTTTTTTTATATCGACAATGGGTTATAACTCAACCTCGATTTCACATTATGTTAAGTGAAAGTGGGATCTTTGCTGATTAAGTATACTCCGGCTTTTATGTTAAGGAACACAGCAATGCTGTTATGGCGGCAGATGGATATAGGCTAGGCGCGTTGGAAAAAAACCTACCACCATTACACCATTATAGCCCACTGCTCATGTGAGAAGAGAATCAAAATAAAGACACAAGTTATTAGACTAGATTGGCCAATACGCTATGCAAACATTTAGGTGTGAAAACACGATTAATGGCTGATTTAATTTTTGTGTCACTAATTCGTTCTACTATTGTAGAGGTGAGTTATAAATATTTATAGATTAAAATTAAATACTGCATTTAGCACGACTAACATGAAACAATACTTTTGTAAACGATTGGCAAACGATGAAATAACATGTTAAACTTTTGTTTGCATATCATTTAAATATATCCACACTCGATTTCTTTTAACATCGGCTACATAAAAATGGCACAATTATAACAGCTGATATCAAATAGCTCACAATTTATCGGTGGCGTGAGCCCTGTCACCGATGAAGCTGTAAAATGTAAAAACAGCGAGCGACTTCATTCGAATATAGTGACAGATGATATGCCTCAGCATATATTCCTTTAGTATTAACATTTATTACTACCGCGTTTATTGATTAATTACTTTTTTCATTACACAAAAACGTCAATAAAATTTCTGACTGCGACGAAGTTAATATTTTTGTTATACACTTTGTCTAATTATTAGTCCGTGTAGAAAACTATTAAAGGATACGAAATATTAATTTGTCGAAAATATAATCCAAAAAAGTATGTCCATCTCAAAATAATATGAAAAAAAAAAACACTAAAATACAAACCAACCGAATGACTTATATAGAAAAATATTGGTCGATTAACATTAGGTCAACCTTGTTAAATCACTAACTCCTACCCTCCCCCCACATCCCGCAGCTGATCTGGTCTTAAAGCAGTGTTAAACTATTCGGTGTCGAAATAATGGAATTAGTTTGCATAGAATTTGCACAATGAAACGTAGCAAATCGAGGACAGCCAAAGACGGTATATGCTCGGAGACATTGGAGAAGGCCATAGTTAAATTAACGCACTTTAATGTCCGGTGACGCCATTTTGTAACGATTTAAAATTAAAAGGCGAACCGAATCTGTGCCATCTTTAACACTAGATTTACCTACACATTTTTATGGTTTTCTTTTCGTATCTGTATTAATTTTGTGCATTATTTCATTAATATTTTTCCTGTTTCGCAATAAAATATATAGAACGATGATGCTAGAGGCGGTAAAAAAAAATAAAAATATCAAACGCATATCAGTATACGAAACTTCTTACACAGGGTCGTCCAGTCAAAATGACTGGTCCGGTAAGTCTAGTGTTAAGGTAAAAAACACCTTTTGTGCCTATTGAATTCGTAATAATAAAAATCTTAGGCGTTCATGTGTTAAAAATCTCATCCGTGCTATTTTTTTATTTTTATTGAACGATCTCTGAGATATATTCTTTCTAACTAAAGTTTTAACGGAATATGACAGATTAAAAACCTAAATTTCTTATTTCGTCATTACCATCTTTGGCATATACACTTCGAACCAAAAAAAGAACTGATCAAATCTGATATGATTTGGTCAATTCTTTTTTTTTGTTTAGACTTTAATTTTTCTTTAGTTCAATAAAACATAAGTAAAATAATGAAAAATTTCTATTGAGAATCACTTGTCGTCGCTTGAAATTCAACATTTCTAAGTATTTATAACGTGTTATCTAAAAGCAAAATTTAATGTAATGTTATTTCGTAATATTGTAATTTGATTGTTATATTAAAATACCCGTAAATGTTATCAGAATATTGCTATTTCTGAATAACAGCTAAACATACTCGCGATATGCAGAGTTATTATTTATAACTTAGTTTAATTAACCGTTAACGACAGCGAGAATTTTGGCTAAATTGTTTTAACAAACTATACTATATAATTGTTGAAAATATTTAAGTGATAATTTAACATCATTACTATCATTAAAAAATTTCAGCACTTACAGCGGCTTTAGCGCAAGAACCAATCGCTATTACTGTGATTAATATACTGTTTAGTTCGCAAGATAACATAAAGTTTTGACTACCTTCGTGGCGCAGTGGTTTAGCCGCTAGCCTTGTAACGCTGAGGTCTCGGGTTCGATTCCCGGGCCACAGGTGTAGTGGAGTCTGGATGATGGTAGGGCTTTTCAAACCCGCTTGGCAAGCTACCACCTTCAATATCAATTTGCCGCCATAACAGCAATTGCTGTATTCCGGCAGTCGTACATGGGAGAGCCAGTTGTAATCTGGGCGAACCCGATTCACTATCTACGGCGTCATTGTCACTTATCATCAGATGAAATCGAGGCCAAAAGTCAGCCTATTACCGATAAAAAAAATTACCACCGAGTCGCTTTACAAATAAAAAAAAACACACCAAAATATTAAGTATAACACGCAATTTAAGTGTCTCATTGTCATTTAACAACGTGTAAAATTGAGGTTAAGTGTTAACCATTAAAGAGAATAATTTCATTAATTGCGTATTTAACTGTACATATTTTGCATATAGGTGTGTGGCATGTCAATGGGTTAGTATTTCGAGTTTAAATACTATAAAATAAAATATCGAAATTGACATTAACAAAATGTTTTCGGCTGATACGAAACGCCTCCTGGCGTTGAGCCAACCTTTTAAATCATTTTTAAAGGTTACGTTATAAAGTTTGTAATAAAAATGTTTTCAAGTTTAGCGATTTCAAAATACGAATGTGTGTAATGTATGTATTTTACAACTAGAATTATATCGAGCAAGTGGCGAGAAACATATGCCCAAGTAAATGAACGGTCAAATTCGAGTGGTATTCGCAGCGTTAAGGGTTCGCATCGTATTCTGTACAAAATAAGAGCTAAATTATTATTATAACGTTAAGGGTGAATAAACGACAATGAAATGTATTATTTTATTTTTCAACTTTCTACCTGCTGCTGCAGGGTTTGGAGAATTTTTTGCGCTTCATCTGAACTAGGTCACGAAACCGGTGATCCGTGAGCTCAGCCACTAACTACACTGGCCAGAGAAGCTGGCTTAACCTGACTGTCGGGCGCGGGCCCACACTGCGACTACCGTTCGCCTGTGACGTAATCCGCCGGGCCGAGAAGCGCCCGGGTATTCGGGTGTACCGAGTGCACGCGGTGTGCGAGCCTTGGTGTCGCATCGCTCGGCGGCGAGCTCGGCGGACGACGCGCGAGCTGTCGGTGACTGGTGTAGTAGGTGCATGTGCTGTTGTGCACCGAGTTGATAGTTTGAGTGTGAGTGTTGATGAGTGTTGTTAAGTGTGTTCTCTGTCCGCAACTATTTACCGCTTGCGGTTCTTAAGATAGAGTCCGCTGATAGACGGACAGGCAGACATACGGCCGACGAAGGCTTCCATCTAAAAAACGAAGGCCTTCCGCCTAAAGTCCACTACTCATATGGCCCCGGAATCAAACCCGGTTCGTCCGTGTTATGAAGCATGCGGTGGAGCGCTGCACCATGGAGGAAGCCAAATGAAAGTCCACGGTGGTATTGTCTGGATTACTTTTTTTTTATCGGTAATGGGCTAACACTTTGGCTCTATTTCACAGGTGAAATAGAGGCAAAGTGTTAGCCCATTACATCATACATCATCATACATCAGGATGTTAAATGACAATGAGGCCGTAGATAGTGGAGCGTGCTCGCTTGGAGTACATCGGGCTCTCGCACGTGTGACTACTGGAACGTAGCAACGCTGTTATGGTGGCGGAGCAACATTGAAGATGGTAGCTAGCAAGGCGGGTTCGAAAAACCCTACCACCGTCCAAACTACATTACTCCTGCGGCCCGGGAATCGAACACGGAACGTGCGCGTTACAAGGCAAGCGGGTAAACCACTCGGCAGCCGAGTGTTTAGCTTCATATAACATAAGTGACAACATGTACTTGTAATGCCTTATGGTATAACTGTTTTAATTCATTCGTTTATTCATTATCTGGAGGGCCAATTGATTGAATATATAATAAATTTAGTGAATAATGTGAATAAGTATAATCTTTTATGTATATTATAAATATTAGGCATTCCCTGTTTGTGCCTTGAATGTTAACACTAAATCTACCGGAGCCGTCGTTTTGACGGACCAATCCTAGATAAAAATTTTCTTATGCTAATATGCGTTAGGCATTTTTTATTTTTTTATACCGCCTCTTGCAATATTATTCTATACATTTTATTGTAAAGAAGGAAAAATAAGAGTATAATAATGCACAAAATTACTACAGGCTCGTAAAGAAAACCATTAAAATATGTTTGTAAATCTAGTTTTAATGTAATTGTACAATATTAATGTTATGTTATGTTATGTTAATTATCGTAAGCCACCTTGTTAATTTTAAAGACGAAAAAAAAAACAACAAACATTATAATGTACTTGTTCGCAATATTAAAAAATAAAAGTAGAATTTTACTGCAAGAGCCATGGCAGCGGTGAAAACAATGATTGATAAAAATAAATATTAATTTTAATGAAGTTAATTTGTAAAAAGTGTATTACAAATATTATCAAATTTAATGTAAAGCATTTATCTATTATAGTTGAAGAAAATTTGATTTATCGTAAGTATCATTTTATATTTTATAATTTGTTATTATATCTCCAATAGAAATACACAATCTGTGAATTTGTCAACTTTCTACCTATTAAGGTTCATTAGATAGAAGCAGCTGACAGACGCACAAACAGACAGACGGACGGCGGAGTTTCTATACGTATAGGAATATAGCTCTGATTCTCACCCTTTAGGTGCGGAACCCTAAAAAGGTAAAACATAAATGAAGATCACATTAATACAAGGCAGCGCGGTCATAGAAGCTTAACCTCTTTCCAAAAATAAAAAAATAAGAGAGGAAATTGGAAAAAAAAAAAAACAAACGAAGATCATAAAAAGCACGCGTGACGAATAAACGAGCATACAGGCGCGCCGTTATGCATTCATCAACTAAAATTAACATTCACCGAGGACGGACCTTGATGGAACGTAGCCAACTCCATAAAGACTATTACCTAAGACGGATTGCCTTGACACTATGCACGCGTTCGTATGGGCAATAAACGATGTTCACACGTAATACGATGCATTTATTGCCTCCAAGGCGCATAGATAAGGGCATCTTATTTGTTCCGAAAAAAGAACTGTTTTTCAATTATCGAACACCGTTAAAATATAGATATACGTTTAAAATTATACCAGGATTCTGATAAAAAGTTTCTATGTTGTAGAAAATATAGTTAAAAGCTTACACAAATATATTCGAACACAAGAGTAGAAGAGAAGTAAGAGAAATCTGTCTGCCTCCGTGGCGCAGTGGTTTACCGCTTGCCGTACCGTGCCGGGTTCGATTCCATAACTTGGCTGGCCAGATAGCATCTGTCATGTTAACTTGTGAGACCCGCTCACTATCTACTGCCTCATTGTCACTTAACATCATCTGCCAATCAATAGATATAAAATGTTAGCCTATTGCCCAAAAAAAAATATGTCTTCGTGACGACGATGGGATAAGCGTATACAAGTATAAGATGAGAGAACGAAAATCTTAATAATTAGAATAAATAGGATTTTCTATAGATTATTAGGTACATGAAAAATATGGAGTATTCTTGAGGGGAAAAAAAGATTTTTTACAGTAAGCAAATATGCTACGTCAGTAGAGATAGAAACTATAGTATTTTTTATCCAATCCTAGCAATCCTACAATGGGAGTTTGTAATTGTTTTTAATCTGTATTAGATAATCAAGCGTAACGGATGTATTGAGGCACACACAGGTATGTAAGCTCTTTGGTTAAAAAATAAATAAAAACAAATTGTTGTGCTGTATTCCGG